>CM076851.1:2916602-3130050 GCA_039519185.1 Astragalus membranaceus | reverse complement strand
CCATACAACCTTCCTCCAGAAATGTGTATGTCTAAACCATACATGTTTTTAAATTCTATTATTCCAGGGCCAAGTAATCCAACAGCTGTTATTGACATATATTTGCAACCTTTGATTGATGACCTAAAAAGGTTGTGGAATGGTGTTTTAACTTATGATGCAGCACGCAAACAAAATTTTGTGATGAGGCGGCTTTGATGTGGACCATTAATGACTTCCCTGCCTATGGAATGTTGTCTGGATGGGGGACACATGGTAAGATGGCGTGTCCTATTTGCTTGGTGGACACAAAGGCTTTTACTCTTAAATACGGAGGAAAAACTTCATGGTTTGACTCGCACCATAGGTACTTACCTATGGATCACCCATTTAGAAAGCAGAAATATGCGTTCATCAAGGGAAATGTTGAAACAGCTGGACCTCCTCGTAGGTTGACACCAGAGGAAGTTTGGAATAGTGTTAGGGATATCCCTCCTGTGGAAGCCGTAGCGGTTGTTGTTTCTCGTCCAGATGGCTATGGACAATGGCACAATTGGACAAAAAAAAGTATTTTTTGGGAACTTCCCTATTGGAAAGATAATCTATTGAGACACAATCTCGATGTAATGCATACATAGAAGAATTTTTTTGACAACATATTTAACACTGTCTTGAACGTGAAAGGAAAAACGAAAGACAATGAGAAAGCTAGGAAGGATATAGATCATTACTGTAGACGAAAGGATTTGTTGTTGGTTGAGCAAGGTACTAGGACTTTGAAACCCAAAGCCAATTATACTTTATCTACCGAACAAGCGAATGCAGTTTATCAGTGGATAAAGGAGTTGAAAATGCCAGACGGTTATTCTTCCAATTTATCTAGATGTGCGGATGTGGATAATGGGAGGTTGCATGGGATGAAGAGCCATGATTTTTGTGTATTCATGGAGTGCTTACTTCCTATCGCTTTTAGTTCGTTGCCAACACACGTTTTGAATCCGCTCATTGAAATAAGTCAATACTTTAAGAATTTGTGTTCTGCATTGCTAAAAGCTGGTGATCTTTCAAAAATGGAACAAGACATCCCACTTATCTTATGCAAGTTGGAGAAAGTATTTCCGCCTGGTTCTTTGAATCTATGGAGCATCTACTGGTGCATCTCGCAAATGAAGCTAAACTTGGCGGACCTGTCCAATACAGATGGATGTATCCGTTTGAAAGGTCAGTTAATTTTTATAATATAAGAAAAAAGTTTCAAATATATGATTATTATGTTAATTAATATCATTTTCTCGAGGTTCATGGGTGATTCAAAAAGATCGGTGAAAAACAAAGCTAGAGTTGAAGGATCGATATGTTCTTCTTACTTACACCGTGAAAGAACCCATTTTTGTTCTTATTATTTCATGAATAATTTTGCTCCTGGAAGCAGTCGAAATAAAATGGATACTGAATGTCCTAGACATCATTTAACTTTGTCTGTCTTTTGTCTACCCGGTCGTCCATCTGGGAAGGAGTCAATTCACTGGCTAACAGATGAAGAGTTAAGTTCAGCACATGTTCATGTGTTGATAAACTGTACTGAGGTGCAACCATTTATTGAGTATGTTCCTCAACATTAACTATCGATCTTAATTAGTTAATATAAATTAGACAAATGTGTAACAATTAATTATTTCTTTTTAGGGAATTCTTGTCATCAGAGGACGTAAGTGAGCAACAATCTTCTGCTCATATTAATGCACATTTTCCAACGTGGTTTAGGCAACATGTTTATGCCCTCCCACCAACTCCTACCAACCAAAACTTGAGGAACATATCAGACGGTTCTCGAAAATGTGTTAAAGAATGACACACATACTTTGTCAATGGATACAAATTTCACACCAATGAATGGACACAGGGCAGGGAAACAGTCAATAGTTGAGTTTGCATGAAGGGTGTCACTGGAGGAGGTGAAGATGATTTTTATGGTGTGGTTCAACACATATATGAACTTTCGTACCCCATCAAGATTTTAGTCAGAAGGTAGTGGTTTTTTATTGTAATTGGTTTGATCCGTCTGCTCGAGGAACAAAGGTGAATCCAAAGTCAAATACAGTGGACATTAAAATGAATAGTAGATATCGACTGTATGATCCGTTCGTCATTGCACAAAATGTGAGACAAGTCTATTATGTCCCTTATCCATCAACGCGGACTGATAGGCGTGGTTGGTGTGTCGTAATTATAACAAAACCAAGAGGTCGCATTGAGACAAATCATGACACGGTGGAAGATGTGCCATATCAATTGGAAGAGATGTCTAATGTAAATGAAGTGATTCAAGTTGAACCCATTACTCGTTTATGTGATGAGCCAAACACCGGCGATGAAGTTGATGACGAAGAATATGTTGAAGAAGATGCAACAGACCACATTGGTGAATCAAGAATTCACTTCTCTGATGATGATGATTTTGAGAATGAATGGGATTCCAACTAGTTATTTTATGTTTCAACAATATATGTTAACCTATTTTTAATCAAGGATGTAATTTATGTTTGTTTAATTAGTATGTTTATATATTTTTGTTTAGTATGTTTATGTTAACCTTGTTTAATATATGTTTGTTTGTTTAAATGTATATGTCTAGATACGGTCATGGCATCGTCTCACTCAGGATCCGACCATGACAACACATATGTTCCTCCACCTGTCACGGGTGATGGCACCAGCACTAGCAGGAGGAAGACTTCTACTCGCCTAGGGCGGCGTCGTCAGCCTGCTCGTGTTGTTGTTTCTAGTGGTAGATATTTGCCACTACCTGTGTCTGAGGGTGCTAGTAGGAGGACTGCAGGGCAGCCAGTGATTCCTGATGGTACTGAGGGCTTAGCCCCGATAGATGTTGATGCAGATGGGGTACGCACATTTACTGTTAACTAGGAGGTGGTGACGTATACAGCTGATGGTCGTACATATTGGAGACAGCTGGCGATTCGTAAGTATATATATTATTATTTATTAATTTATTTTTGTTGCCTTTTATATAACTTATATAATTTGGTGTAATAAAATTCATCTTTTTTTTAATGTAATACAAGTTTCTTCCTTCGAAGGCTACAGCTACCGCCATCACAAAAACAATTAAGGAGAATTTCACCGGTACCTGGATGAATTGGACGGTGGTTAGAAAAGATAAAGAGGCAATTGCGAGGACCATTCTTGGTAAGTTGTTCTACGAAATAATTAATTTGGTGTATTATCTTATTGAATTGATTAATTAATTTGTCTTATTAACAACATTATTGTAAATTTCTTAAATAGGAAAAATGTACATGGTTACCAGAGCAGCAAAAAGAAGTTGAGAGAGTGTTCCATAAGAGATGTTCCCATCGCTATTCTGAATTACTGCGGGATGCGTGCAATAAGAATGTGAAGCCATCTTATATGGGAGACTCAACTTGGGCTTGGTTCAATGAGTATTGGGAGACACCAGAATTTAAGAATTATTGTGAGAAAGCCAAGAAGAACCGTGCTTCTGAAAAAGGTGGCCGCATACACACAGGGGGAGTGTTAATGCTGCAACCCATCCCAGTCGTTTGGTAAATTTATTACTTTATTACTTGATTAATTAATTATTTATAATTAACTAGTCATTTTCATGTGTATTAATTAATAACACTATATAAATGTATATATATAGGAGGCGATGCATCAAAGGACAATCACTTTGCCTAAGTTGCATCGCTACCTTCTTATGCGAGAGGACACTGGTGAGTTTGCTACAGATCGGGCGAGGAATATTCAGGTAAAACTACTTTTACAATTATATATTAATATTTATTATTTATATTTATCTATATATATATATATATTGTTTTTATTATATTATATATTATTATCAATAATTAGTTATTTATTTCTTTGTTGGGTTATTTATTTCAAGAGAGCTTCCAGGATGGGCTGACTGAGTACCATGAGTCACAGCAGAGCAGTGGGACACATATCGATCCTGTGGAGGAGGTTAGAGTAGCTCGTGATATTTGGGAGAAAGCAGTTGGTCCCCAAAAGAGTAATCGTATGGTAGGATCTGGTGGTATTGGACCTGCTGCTTTCAGAACAAGCATTATTCCGAGTCTATCTTTACATTCTGGATCAGAGAATACTGGTCGCTCTTATGTTCCTAATTCTAGTGAGTTGAATGTTGTTGCGCAATTGACTCAGCAACTGAACGAGGCCCATCGTCAGTTTGCCGAGCGGCAGGAGCAAAATGAACGGGAAGTGCAGGCGCTTCGGGAGAAAGCTAGGATAGCTGAGGAGCGCAGGGAGGAGCAGGCTAGGACAGCTGCGGAGCAGGCTAGGATAAATTAGGAGCGCTTTAAGCTTTTGCAAGATCAGCTGATGTCTCAGCAATCGAGGCCATCATCATCACATATGCCATCCTACCTGCCACAGCAGCATTTGGGCGGTGCATTTCAGCTGTGGCCTCAGCCCCAGTATTCCCAGTATTCCCAGCAGTATGCACCCCAGTATTCCCAACAATATCCACCGCAGCAAGTTCAGCACCGCCAGCAGCAGCCATACCAGCACCCCAGCAGCAGTCACCCCACCAGCCCAACTCAAACATCGATCTTAATATCGACGCGATTAATTATTAATTTAAAATAAATAATTTTGAATTTTTTTTAATTAAACTATTTAATTATTTAAAATTAATTACTATAATCTATTAATTAATAAATTAGTTAATAATTAAAATAATTATTAATTTTGATTCCTAATTTTTATTTTTTTAATTAGCAAATTAATTAATAATTAAATTAATTATTAGCTCTTATTTTTTTTATCAATAATTAAAATTTTTAATAAAATAATATTAATTTTTTAAATAAAACGAAAATTAATTTCCGGCGGATTTAACGGGTTTTTCGGCGGATTTTTATTTTTTCAAAAAAAAAAATTTTCCAACGGATTTTTATTTCTTTTAAAAAAAAAAGTTTTTCCTCGCGGGATTTCCGGCGGATAATCCGCCGGTAATGTTATGCGATTTTTTTGGGAGTCCAGGAAATCCGCCGAAAATTACCGACGAATAATCTGCTGGAAACCGTTTACTGCGAGCTGGCAACCGGCGCGAAAAATCTGCCGGAAAGTCCAAATTTTCGGCGGATTTTTGACTTTTCCGGCGGATTTTACCCTAAAAAAAACCAACTTTCTTGTAGTATTTCTTATTCTTTTGACTTGCATATCCATTGCCATTCCAACAATTAGCTTCTTAGTTATTTTATCATGTTTCCTTTTTTGGTGCACAGCCTACGTCTTCTTTAGGCCTTTTTAGACTACTCGTTTTACTGCAAGCATAAATTAAGTGAAAACCCCCTCTCTCTCTCTCTCTCACTCATGAGAATCAGTTTTGATTTGTTGCTGCCAAAACACTGCTAAACGGCTACATAGCACAGCAGAGAGAAGAACAGAGAACAGAGAAGGCACGAACCATTTGGCTACATTTATTTTATTTTGTCGTGATTAGTATAATCTGTGTCCTTTGCAAGCAGTGATTTGATTTGATTTTTAGTTTTGATTTGATTTGATTTTTAGTTTTGATTTGACAAAAACAATGACCACCACAAATACAAATACAAGCAGACAACTCTTCTCTTCAAGTTGTTCTGCTTCATTACCACGTCCTCCTCCTCCTCCTCCTCCTCCTCCTCCTCCTCCTTCTGGTGCTTCTTCTTTTTCCTTCTGGTGCTTCTCCTTTTTCTCCTGCTCCTCCTCCTCCTCCTCCTCCTCCTCCTCCTCCTCCTCCTTCTTCTTGCGAAAACGTGTTCAATTGCGTTTCTCTGCAACGTTTGAGCATCATTTTTTGTTTCTTAGCATCTCTTCTCTATCTCGCATTTCTCACCATTGTTTTCAGGCTGTGGTTTTGGTGCACTCTAACCATTGTTATGTAAATCTTTGGTTAGATGTCACTAACCATAGATATGCATAACTGTGGTTAGATACCAGGAATGTAGATATTAACTTTGAACTGTTGGTTACTACTCTGGTTATGCTTTTAATTTAATCATACACTTGTTCATACTCATATGATTGCCATAAATGGATATTAATTCTAAATTAAATTAAATTAAAGGTTATACTATTAGTGTACTCTTTGACTATAGCTAAATACCGCAAGCGTACGTCAATACAGGCGTCTGGCAAGGGCAATTGAAATGTGCCGTATTTATCTGCCTCGATCGGATAATCCTATAGTCAACCAGTCCACTATTTTATAACTATTTAAAAATGAACGTAATAATATTTGAATAAATTAATTATTCATCTATGTTTATATTTTGCATTAATTACTTGTGTTCTAAGTATTATTATTGTAATATACTGCTGTGAATTATACTAAGATACACTTTTTAGTTCTTTATTATATGGTATCTAACCACAGATATGCATAACAATGGTTTTGGTGCACTCTAACCATGATGTTATTATCACTTTATCCTTCTTTGTTGTTTGTAACATGCCCTATCATCATTTCACATTTCCCCTCTTGTTTCCACAAAATAAACATGGCCTATCGTAAAAATTTTCAAAGACAGAAGTATATTAACCACAAGAGAGTTTTCCAACCCGTACAAAAGTCAAGTAAGGAAAGGAGAGGTCCCAAAAGACTATTTAGTCATACACTAAGTAAAGATGTCCGGTTGGGCCACCCAGTCCGACCTAGCCTGACCCAATAGGTCAAAGTGTAAAAGTGGGATGGACTGGGACAGCCTAGTTATCTACTGAGCTGTGTTTATTGTAGCCGAGTTAAACTCAAAACACTGGGCTAGTGGCCTGGCCCAGTCCAATTTTTAATAAAGGAAAATGGGTAAACATCCATTTCAGTCCCTGAAAGTGTAACTTGTTGTCACTTTAGTCGCCGACTTTAAAGAAACTACAAATTAATCTCTCGATGTGTCATTCGTTAGTCACTTTGTTCCTCACTATTGATGTTGAGGAAAAATAAGGTTAACAAACCTTTTGATGAAAACCTTAAATTCTCTGATTTCATATGTATCTAATGTTTTTCTTGAGTGAAATTTATTTCTAAGGAACTGTGAAGCTATTCTCATGAAGATATCTTCTTCAAAAAAGTAATCCTACTAAGAAGACTTAGCAATGACAAAACTAATGACTAAAAATAATGTTCACAAAAACAACAAAGGAAAGCACCTTTTGACTAGATGAGAAGAGTCAAGACCAACATGAGAAGGGTCACGATAAGAAGGGTCATCACCACTGGACCAATTAGATTGGATCAAAATGGCTCGATTATTTCTGGACTTTTATTTTTTGAGCCCAACCAAGCCCAAATCACTGGACCATCAGGTCGGCACATTGGGTTGGGCGAAATTTGACACCTACACTCGAGCATTTATATGACACTCACATTAGATTATTTGAATCTTTGTTTCTCTCAAAGCCAAACTTGGTTTGTATTATGTTCTTTGCTTGTGTAGAACCCTTAACTTTGTTTTTGGTTTTCAATATAGGTTAGAAAAATTGAAAAATGCAGTCCAACCGCACAACTTTAGCGTGGGCAGTTGACATTAACTTTATCATATCTTGTGATGCCTAACTTTTTTCAATGTAGTAAAAGTAACCAACCTCTATTACCAGAAATAATTAATGTTGGTTCCGTTATCACTTACCCATCTTATTGGAGCACATTGCCCTTTGAGATCGATGGGAAGGAATATGTATTTCATTGGACATTTCTATTGCTTGATAATGTTTCAATTTCACATCCATTGTTTTGAGCCCTATCCTATAACCTTTTAGCTACTTTAAAACTTAGATTCCCACACGCTAAGTTGACTATTGAGTGTCAACTATAGCAACCTCGTGCGAGAAAGTGATAAACTAGTTGACTTCAAGAAAAGGAAAAAGCTTAGAACCTCATGAGGTGGCTTTTACCATCCACCAATCTGATAATTTTTGGACCATAAATCCTCAAAATATTCCTAGTTTTTTGTAAAAAAAAAATATTTTTTTAAAATTTTCAGAAATACACATATTTCTGTAAGGCAGAAATAACAAGTCCAAATTGACCGACACTAGGCGGTTGTATCCGGTTCTGAATATTTACATGTTTTAGCCTCAAAACAGAGATTAGTAACTAGTAATGGACACCTCACCGTAACTGTTATTGGAATAAAGCACCAATTATATTTTTGTTTGAAAACCCTTTGCAATAATATTTTTTATCAGATTAATAGCTGGTATATTATTGTTTTGTCTATTTACGTACCCATCTCATGCCATTTGGCTTGTCAAGAATATTTTCTATACGTTAGTCAAAAAAATATTCTTAAAAATTCTTAATATTTTTTTAACCCCGTAAAGGAGAGTCGTTGTCTCTATTTTTATTATTTAACATCTTTTAACACTCAATATACACTAAATTATTGTAATATGATCAAATTGACAGATATTTGAGGAATACATTGATATTTTTATTTTTTGTCGAGTACTAGTTTGTGCTTTTACTCTTTTTATCGTGAATCTATTATGTATTATTTTTTGACAACTTAAATGAAATGAAAAATAAACACAATGGTGGGAGACCAATGTTCTCGTGTATCGAAGTTTTTTGTTCGTTAATAAGATTATGAGGCCGTTTGGAAATGAATTTTTACTAGCAATTCCACAGTGGACGTCAATGTTCTCGTGTACAAAGTGAGGGTGGCACAACCTTTAAGGTGGTGACCTTGTTTAGGGTGACCTCGCAAGAATGTGGGAAAAAAAGTACTTAAAACAATATTAATATATATATATATATATATATCCTATGGTGTTCCTCTCGTAGGATAGCAACGTCCTCTGTCTGGCACTGAAGTAGTATTTGACAGAAGGCAAGTCTTTCAAACATGATATTCACTAGTTGTTCTGTACCTAGCAGTAATTTGGTAGGCTGCTGTTGGTAGGTCTCTTGTTGTCCTGGCAGTAGGTCAGTGAGCGCCCGGGGGGGTACCTGCAAAGCCACTCCGACTCTCAAGTCAGTATAGAGAGTATATGAGTGAAGGTACTAGGGATTAGTGCGTACCATATAAATGGCTATGCGAGCCGGTATTTATAGGAAATCGATGCTCGTTGTCGATCGTCGGATCAGTGGAGGCGATCTGAACCCTCCAAGCGTACTAGGCTTGTATGTTGCGGATATGGGCCGAATCGGTTGGGTTGATCCATATCCAATTGCTAAACGCACCCCCTGGTTTTGCTAATGGACCTCTTGGTCCAGTCCAGAACAGTTGCCCCCCAAGCCGAGATTATTTCGGAGGATGGTCTTGGCTTGAAGAATTTTCGTTGGTCTACCGGATGTGTGTAGTCGCGCGGAACACTGCCTTTATCACGACCGTGTTTTATCGTTTTCACTCTCTAGAGTAAAAAAGAGAGGTTTTTTCTTTGCCATGCGTTACTTTGTTTGTCTCGTCGGGTCGTACAAGATCACTTCGTTGCGACCGTGACTCACACCTCTCTTGGTGCAATCCTTGTGCCAGTCACTAAGCTAGGGTGACATATCCTAATAGTGATGCCCTCCTGGGCGCCTCGTGCCATGGTGTTGAGATATCCTGACGTTGGCGCCCTCGTGGGTGCCTTGCTAGCCGCTCGTTCGTTCCTTAGGGTAGGCGCCCTCCCGGGCGTCTCTGGTGTTGTTCCCTGCGTGGTTTTGTGGATGGTGCCCTCGTGGGCGCCTTGTCATGTTGTCTGTTGTCTTGGCTTCCGCCTCTTGGAGCAGGATCTGGCGCCCTCATGGGCGCCATGGGGGCCTTGTCATGTTGTCTTGGCTGCCGCCTCTTGGAGCAGGATCTGGTGCCCTCATGGGCGCCATGGGCGCCTTGTTGCGTTTGGAACAGGATCTGGCGCCCACATGGGCGCCATGGGCGCCTTGTTGCGTTTGGTCTGGCTGGTGCAGGATCTGGCGCCCTCATGGGCGCCATGGGCGCCCTGCCTCTATGTCTTTGATGTTGGCGCCCTCCTGCGAAACATGTTTTGGCGCCCTCTAGGGCGCCTTGGTGCCTTCCTGGACGTGCTTGGTGCCATCCTGCGAAACATGTTTTGGCGCCCTCTAGGGTGGCTTGGTGCCAACCTGGATGTGCTTAGCGCCATCCTGCGAAACATGTTTTGGGGCCCTCTAGGGCGCCTTGGTGCTTTCCTGGATGTGCTTGGTGCCATCCTGCGAAACATGTTTTGGCGCCCTCTAGGGTGCCTTGGTGCCAGCCTGGATGTGCTTGGCGTGGAGCAGGTTTTGCGAGACAGGGTTTGGGGCCCTCATGGGCACTGTCTGCTTTTTCATTGGCGCCCTGCCAGGCGCCCTCATAGGCGCTGGCCTGTCACTTGGCGCCTCTCATGGGCGCTGGCCTGTCACTTGGCGCCCTGCCATGCGCCCTCATGGGCGCTGGCCTGTTCTTCGCATCGCGCCCTGCCAGGCGCCCTTATGGGCGCTGGCCTGTCAGTTGGCGCCCTGCCAGGCGCCCTTTTGGGCGCTGGCCTGTTCTTCACATGGCGCCCTGCCAGGCGCCCTCATGGGCGCTGGGCTGTCACTTGGCGCCCTGCCAGGCGCCCTCATGGGCGCTGGGCTGTCACTTGGCGCCCTGCCAGGCGCCCTCATGGGCGCTGGGCTGTCACTTGGCGCCCTCATGGGCGCTGGCCTGTCACTTGGCGCCCTGCCAGGCGCCCTCATGGGCGCTGGCTTGTTCTTCGCGTGGCGCCCTCATGGGCGCTGGTCTGTCACTTGGCGCCCTCATGGGCGCTGGTCTGTCACTTGGCGCCCACCTTACAGGACTCTGGGGGCAGTTTATCAGACTCGGCTGAATTTAACTCGCCCATCAGAGGTTGCTACACATTTTAAGTCGCTTCTCACCTCGCGGGACTCTGGGGGCAGTTTATCAGACTTGACTGAATTTAACTCGCCCATCAGAGGTTGTGACACGTTTAAAGTCACTTCGCACCTCGTGGGACTCTAGGGGCAGCTTATCAGACTCGGCTGAATTTAACTCGCCCATCAGAGGTTGTGACACGTTTAAAGTCACTTCGCACCTCGTGGGACTCTGGGGGCAGTTTATCAGACTCGGCTAAATTTAACTCGCCCATCAGAGCACGTTTAAAGTCACTTCGCACCTCGTGGGACTCTGGGGGCAGTTTATCAGACTCGGGTGAATTTAACTCGCTCATTAGAGGTTGTGACACTTTAAAGTCACTTCGCACCTCGTGGGACTCTAGGGGAAGTTTATCAGACTTGGCTGAATTTAACTCGCCCATCAGAGGTTGCGACACGTTTAAAGTCGCTTCCCACCTCGTGTGACTTTGGGGGCAGTTTATCAGACTCGGCTGAATTTAACTCGCCCATCAGAGGTTGCGACATGTTTTAAGTCGCTTCGCACCTCGTTGTCTGTTCTTCACATGGCGCCCTGCCAGGCGCCCTCATGGGCGCTGGCTTGTTCTTCACATGGCGCCCTGCCCGGCGCCCTCATGGGCGCTGGCTTGTCACTTGGCGCCCTCTTGGGTTCAGAGCCCTGCCCGAACACTCTTGGCTCCCATACTTAGGGGAATGATCTCGGCTGTGAGCTGATGTTCAGGCTACTTCTGTGCCCCCGACAGTCCCTCCATGCGTGGGATGTTAGGTTTCAAAGTTATCTCGCTTCACTCTGAACTGTGGAGTTGGATCCTTTTTCTTTCTTGATCTTAAGGAATTTTCGTTGGAGCAAGCGTTAATGCTATTGAGCTAGAGTAAAGACTGTCACCGCAACATGATATTTTGAATTACAAGGGTACAATTTCGTTTATTCATGCTCATTAACACCCAGAGTTATTACATCGGTTTAACATTTTTGTCTTGTTCATACAACAAATTTTCTCAGTTTATCCGCGTTCCAAGTTCTCGGTATTGGTTCCTTGCCCAGGGTTTCCAACTTGAAAGCTCCGTTTCCGGTTCCCGCAACTATTCTGTAGGGACCTTCCCAGTTTGGAGCTAACTTTCCTTGGGATCTGTTTTTCAAACCTACGCCTGCTCTTCGTAGGACTAGGTCGCCTACTTCTAGGGTTCTGGGAACCACCTTGTCGTTAAATCTTGCAGTCATCCTTTGTTTGATCACCAAGTCCTTTAGTGCTGCTTGGTTTCTGACTTCCTCGATGAAGTCTAGCTCCTCACGGAGTCTTTGATCATTTGTCTCTGGGGGGCTTGGGTTCTTGGTTCTCCAGCTCAACTCTCCGATCTCGACGGGTATGACCGCCTCTATTCCGTATGCCATCCGGAAGGGCGACTCCCCTGTTGATGAGTGAGGGGTAGTTCTGTAGGCCCATAGGACATAAGGTAGTTCTTCCGGCCAGCAGCCTTTTGCTTCGTCGAGCCTCCTCTTTAGACCTCTTAAAATTACTCTATTGGCTGCTTCGGCTTGTCCGTTGGTCTGGGGGTGCTCAACTGACGTGAAACGGTGCTTGATGCCCAGGTCGGCCATCAGTTGTCTGAACCCTTTTTCCGCAAACTGCGTGCCGTTGTCGGTGATGACTACCTCTGGTATGCCAAATCTGGTCATGATGTTCTTCTTGAAGAATTTCATACAATTGTTAGCCGTGATAGTGGTCAAGGGCTCGGCTTCAATCCATTTGGTAAAGTAATCAACCGCAACTATCAAGTATTTTACCTGCCCTGGACTGGGCGGAAAGGGACCTAAAGTAGGAGTATTTCAAAGATTATTGATTGGAAAAATTATTTTGAGTTAAAGTAGTGTTGAAATGGTTGTCATGATGAAAACCAACTAACTTGGTTTTTTTATCAAAATGAAAACCAACTATGGAAATGCATAAAATTGATTTTTTGGGCTCTTTAATATATACATATACATACTTCTTTATAATGATATCGTCCCACGCACCCTGATTTTACTACTAGAAACCCCTCTTGCGCCTGTAGGCTTAGGCTCTATCAGCTTTGTTCCGTTTCGGCTGGGCCAACCACGATTGGCTGACGGGATTGTTTTTTTATACCCCCATCATATCCAAAAATTTCAATCCGGCTTAGTCTCCAGCTGGATTCTTGGCGCCATCTTCCTCTTCTTTCCCTCCAATTTCCGGCCAATCTGCCGCCGCCGTTTGTGCCACGTATGATCCAGGTGGTGCTCGTGACAACTAAGCTTTGTTGAATGATGATGGTCAAGCTGTGATCAGTGAAGCAGTGTATTGCTATCTTCAGCGAAGCAGTGGAGATCTTAGTCTTACAGGTATGTTTCGCCACGTGTGGCGTATTCTCTCTGTTCCCACTCTTCTCTTCTCCACATGGGGGAGTTTCGCTGCTTTTCTTTATGTTCCACACTTCCTTTCTTTCAACTTTCTCCATTTTCCAATGCTGTTAGGTTTCTTTCAACAATCTTCAGCGAAGCAGTGGAGATGTTAGCAAAGATTTTCTTACAGGTATGTTTGGCCACGTGTGGCGTATTGTCTCTGTTCCCACTCTTCTCTTCTCCACATGGGGGAGTTTCCCTGCTTTTCTTTATGTTACACACTTCATTTCTTTCAACTTTCTCCATTTTCCAATGCTGTTAGGTTTCTTTCAACAAGCTACCCTTTTGAATACCAATTGTTACTAATCATGATCTGTTCTTCCTACTGTTATCGGTTTTGCAATTTCAATGTGTATCATTTGATTTCATCAGACTCACGTATTCCACTTAATTTTCCCCTAATTATGTTTTTCGTTTCTCACTAATTTCATAGTATAAATAGCCACACCTCAACACTGCAACTGATTATAGCCACCCCTCAGCACTCCAACTGATTTCTTATTTTGAGCTATTTCCAGGTTTCAGGTTGCTGTTTGCTCTGTGCTCTTCCCTTTTGGATAGCAAGGTAATGCCATTCATCTAATCTAAGCATGTGTATTTACTGCATTATATCCTTGGTTTTGTATTTTTGTTTCACATTGTTTCCTGCAATTTCTGTTCTTCATCCAACTTTCCCAGTATTTTTGCTGTGTGCTTATCTAATCTAACCATATGTATTCACTGCATTAGATATCTAATCTAAGCATATGTATTTACTGCATTAGATTCTTAGTTTTGTATTTTTGTTTCAAATTGTTTCATGCAATGTCTGCTATACTAATGCTGTTCTTCTTTCTTTGGGTAGATGGATTCCCTTGATATTGTGCCTAATGAAAAGAAGGTAATGGCCTTGCTTCTCTTTGTTCTTTTGTTGAGGTTACGTAATAAATTTTTTCCCTTTTTATCTCTGAGTTTGTGTCTTAGTCTTTTCCTAAACTATTTGGATTACTTATCTTTGATGCTATGTCTTGCCTTTTTGCTACAAAGATTCTAGAGTTTCTTCATAGATTGGTTGTGTTGGATTTGTTCATAGATTGGTTGTGTTGGATTTGAGTAGATATATTTATCCTTTGCCTATGAATTTATTATTCAATATTAGTGCATGAAGTCCAACAATCAGAAGTCAAACAAACTCTTCCAGGAATTAGAGCCAATTGTGCTTTTAGCTTTTCTTTTTCAACCTTAGTCTTGCCTTTTTGCTACAAAGATTCTAGAGTTTCTTCATAGATTGGTTGTGTTGGATTTGTTCATAGATTGGTTGTGTTGGATTTGAGTAGATATATTTATCCTTTGCCTATGAATTTATTATTCAATATTAGTGCATGAAGTCCAACAATCAGAAGTTAAACAAACTCTTCCAGGAATTAGAGCCAATTGTGCTTTTAGCTTTTCTTTTTCAACCTTATAAGTTTCCAGTATCTGTTAAAAAAACTTTACAAAAACATACCAGTTTTATCTTTTGTCTGCTTTGTCTAATTAAGTAGTGTGTTTTTGCCATGGCTAGGACTTGCATTGTTAGGATTTAGGCATTTTGAGTACCCTGAGTAAGGGATATAAAAAATGATTCAAGTATCAAGGTTTGTGTCATTGTCTTGCCTTTTTGCTACAAAGATTCCGGAGTTCCTTCATAGATTGGTTGTGTTGGATTTGTTCATAGATTGGTTGTGTTGGATTTGAGTAGATATATTTATCCTTTGCCTATGAATTTGTTATTCAAGATTTTGAAGTAATGTTTTTCCAGTTTTTGTCCTCTAAATTGAAAGGATGTTTGAAGTGACTTTGTATCCAAGATTTTGAAGTAATCTGTTTTCCAGTATCTGTTAAAAAAACTTTACAAAAACATACCAGTTTTATCTTTTGTCTGCTTTGTCTAATTAAGTAGTGTGCATCTAATAAAGTAGTATGTTTGGTCTAACTAAGTAGTGTCTATTGCTAATGTAGTGTGTATCCTTTGCCTATGAATTTATTATTCAAGATTTTGAAGTAATGTTTTTCCAGTTTCTGTGCTCTAAATTGAAAGGATGTTTGAAGTGACTTTGTATCCAAGGTTTTGAAGTAATCTGTTTTCCAGTATCTGTTAAAAAAACTTTACAAAAACATACCAGTTTTAACTTTTGTCTGAACTATTTGAAGTAGGGTGTTTTTGCCATGGCTAGGACTTGCATTGTTAGGATTTAGGCATTTTGAGTACCCTGAATAAGGGATATAAAAACTGATTCAAGTATCAAAGCAGTTTGAGTACAATTTTTGTGTCTTTTAAAGCCATGTCTTTATAATTAGTTTAACTTTTGTCTGAACTATTTGTGTCTGAACTATTTGATGCTATGTCTTGCCTTTTTGCTACAAAGATTCTGGAGTTTCTTCATAGATTGGTTGTGTTGGATTTGTTCATAGATTGGTTGTGTTGGATTTGAGTAGATATATTTATCCTTTGCCTATGAATTTATTATTCAAGATTTTGAAGTAATGTTTTTCCAGTTTTTGTGCTCTAAATTGAAAGGATGTTTGAAGTGACTTTGTATCCAATATTTTGAAGTAATCTGTTTTCCAGTATCTGTTTTCCAGTATTTGTTGTTCCATTATATATAGTATTTAGTTTTTGTTGTTTTTGGTTTGATTAAGCAATCTTTACTCATGTTGATCCAAAGAAGCCTTTGCATTGTAACTAAACACTGATTCAAGTATCAAAGCAGTTTGAGTACAATTTTTGTGTCTTTTAAAGCCATGTCTTTATAATTAGTTTAACTTTTGTCTGAACTATTTGAAGTAGGGTGTTTTTGCCATGGCTAGGACTTGCATTGTTATGATTTAGGCATTTTGAGTACCCTGAGTAAGGGATATAAAAACTGATTCAAGTATCAAGGCAGTTTGAGTACACCCATTTTGTGTCATTTAAAGTTATGTCTTAGTCTTTTGCTAAACTATTTGGATTACTTATCTTTGATGCTATGTCTTGCCTTTTTGCTACAAAGATTCTGGAGTTTCTTCATAGATTGGTTGTGTTGGATTTGTTCATAGATTGGTTGTGTTGGATTTGAGTAGATATATTTATCCTTTGCCTATGAATTTATTATTCAAGATTTTGAAGTAATGTTTTTCCAGTTTTTGTGCTCTAAATTGAAAGAATGTTTGAAGTGACTTTGTATCCAAGATTTTGAAGTAATCTGTTTTCCAGTATCTGTTTTCCAGTATTTGTTGTTCCATTATATATAGTATTTAGTTTTTGTTGTTTTTGATTTGATTAAGCAATCTTTACTCATGTTGATCCAAAGAAGCCTTTGCATTGTAACTAAACACTGATTCAAGTATCAAAGCAGTTTGAGTACAATTTTTGTGTCTTTTAAAGCCATGTCTTTATAATTAGTTTGGAGGTCATGCTAATTCTAGGCCTTTTATTTTAACTGAAAATTTATTGCTCAGCTAATTATTGCTCAGCTAAACTCATGCTACCTAACCTATTCTTCTACCTTGGTTGTCTTGCTCTTGCTTTGGTTAGGTGGATTCCCTCGCTTTTGTGGGTGATGACCCATATTTTGCAGAATGCTTTCTCAAATACCACACTTATCATTTTGAATTTGTTCCTGGCTTTGTGAGTACCACTTTCACTCCTTTTAAATGAGTGATTTTTTCCTCTTGTGTTTCTAATTTTGTTTTGTTCTTTTTCCAGTCTATGCAGCCACTTCCAGTGCTTTTTTTGTCAGACTTTTATAATGATATGCCAGCCATTGTTCGTCTCTTGGATCCCTTGGGGAATGTTTTTGTCATCTCTATCAAGCAACGCCCAAACAGGGTGTATTTACATCATGGTGCTGCTCGCATTGGTGAGGTTTACAACCTCTTTAGTGGTGGCTGGATTACTCTTGAATTTCTGCAGGGTACCACCTTCCAAATGCATGTAATGGATAGAATGGGAAAGCAAGTTCGCTATCCATTTCCTCCTAAGAAGTTTGGCCTTGGAGAACCTGAGCTTCCACTGAGTATTATTGATGAGCAGAATGATGAGTTCCTTTTTATTGATGCTATCCATTTTTACCACTCTCTGATGAAGGATCTCTCTGTTGAGGAAACTAGCACCCCCTTTCTGGTGTGTATCAATTTACTTAGGCATTTCCTTTTTATGCTTTGATTTAGTTCATTGACTATGTATTTATTCCTTGGTTTTCTGGTGTGTATCAATTCTGGCCCTTTATTTTCTGAATTGTTTTTCCTTAATTGTCTTTGCAGTTCCTTCACATTGGTTTTTGCCAGCTTGCCTTCTCTCCTGCAGCTACCTTCATTACTTTGGTTAATTTTCGTGGAAGGAGATGGAATTGTAAGTTTCAATGGAAGAGCTCAAGGCCTGATTACTGCTGTGTTTCTGATGGGTGGTCTACCTTTCGTGGGTTGAATGGACTCCTTCCAGGGACTTCTCTCAAGCTAGGTGTGGCTAAGAAGAATAGGAAATATTTGTTCGTGAAGGTTGTTGAAGCCTAGGGTGTTTGGATCAGTTTATGTTTCTATTTTACAGCAATTTAGCTATTAGTGTTTTGCTATGCATATGACCAGCTTAGTTTTATGAAATCAGATTCTAAAATCTGAGAGATAACATCTATTTACTTCTTTCCATAAACTTCTATTAAAAATCATATGCTAAACTCAATTTAGCCTAAACTGATGCCAGTTTATGTTTCTATTTTACAGCAATTTAGCTATTAGTGTTTTGCTATTCATATGACCAACTTAGTTTTAATCAATCCATTTCTCTAATAATGGTTATGAAATCAGATTCTAAAATCTGAGAGATAATATCTATTTACTTCTTTCCATAAGCTTCTATTAAAAATCATATGCTCTAAACTGATGCTCTATCCAACAGTTCTTGGAATTTTTCTGATCTTGGCTTTACAAAGGACAAAAACAGCATATACAAATGTGATTGAAATACTTTCTACTCTATTCAATTGATTATACTTTGTTTTATAGGGAATATCTGTTTTGTTAAAGTTGTTTGGATCAGTTTATGTTTATGAAATCAGATTCTATTAAATATCATATGCTAAAGTCAATTTAGCCTAAACTGATGCTTTATCCAACAGTTCTTTAAAATTTTCTGATCTTGGCTTTACAAAGGAAAAAACAGCATATACAAATGTGATTGAAATACTTTCTACTCTATTCAATTGATTATACTTTGTTTTATAGGGAATATCTGTTTTGTTAAAGTTGTTTGGATCACTTTATGTTTCTATTTTAAAGCAATTTAGCTATTAGTGTTTTTCTTTCATACATTAGATAATAGTCTGTTTAATTAGAAGTCTTTCAGAGAGTGCATTATTTGTGAAAAATTAGAATGCATTGGCTTCTGATTTTTGCAGGAATTTAGCTATTAGTGTTTTGCTATGAATTTGGTCCATTTCTCTGGTAATGGCTGTGAAATCAGGTTCTTTTGGACTGTGGTGTTCTTTAAAAATCATATGCTAAAGTCAATTTAGCCTAAACTGATGCTCTATCCAACAGTTCTTGGAATTTTTCTGATCTTGGCTTTACAAAGGACAAAAACAGCATATACAAATGTGATTCAAATACTTTCTACTCTATTCAATTGATTATACTTTGTTTTATAGGGAATATCTGTTTTGTTAAAGTTGTTTGGATCAGTTTATGATTATGAAATCAGATTCTATTAAAGATCATATGCTAAAGTCAATTTAGCCTAAACTGATGCTTTATCCAACAGTTCTTTAAAATTTTCTGATCTTGGCTTTACAAAGGAAAAAACAGCATATACAAATGTGATTGAAATACTTTCTACTCTATTCGATTGATTATACTTTGTTTTATAGGGAAAATCTGTTTTGTTAAAGTTGTTTGGATCACTTTATGTTTCTATTTTAAAGCAATTTAGCTATTAGTGTTTTTCTTTCATACATTAGATAATAGTCTGTTTAATTAGAAGTCTTTCAGAGAGTGCATTATTTGTGAAAAATTAGAATGCATTGGCTTCTGATTTTTGCAGGAATTTAGCTATTAGTGTTTTGCTATGAATTTGGTCCATTTCTCTGGTAATGGCTGTGAAATCAGGTTCTTTTGGACTGTGGTGTTCTTTACATGCCCAGGAATTGAATTAAAATTGTTCATGTTTGTTGCAAAATTGATTAAAAACGAGTGATTAGTTGCAAAGAAAGTCTCAATTTTTTGATCCTATCTAAAATCTCAGAAGACATGCAAAAAATGCAATGCCTCAACAGATTGTTTATAAACTGCATCAGTTTTAATAACCTTTAATGCTTTCATATTAGTCACCATTGGTTAATTGGTGCTTTAATTTATCTTGCCATCATCAAAACAGAAAGATCCAAAATTGTTGAGACTATAATTGGCTAATTCTAATCAAAACTTTGCACTAATTCTAATCAAAACTTTGCACCTCTAAGAATGCATGTGCGATATCATCTTCTGTTTTGTGATCTTCTTGATTGACATGACTTAAGAGAGGTCTAGATATTTCTTATTGCTTTAGCTAAAAAACTGACCCCTTTATGCCTTCCCATGTCATTGATTTGACCTTTCACTTAAAGCCATTAACTTTTAACTATATCTTTACTTCTCAACATCTCTTTTGTCCCTCTATTACTTCTCTATATATGTATCATCTCTTTCAAGCATTCAAAGACAGGCTCCTTTTGTGCTCCTTTGACTTACAAGGTACTTTATCTTTGTTTTTTTTTGTATTCTTTGTTGCATGGTTGACAAGTACTGTGTAACCTACCACTTCTATCTATGAAATCTGTTTCTGCAGATGCCTGTTACTCAAGTTGATCCAAGGGATGACAGCAACTATGCTATGGTAGTGAAGTTTGATAGATATTACTTGCAGTTTTTGGCTGAAAATGTGAGGATTAACTTGTGATTTAGTGTTGCCTTTTGTTTTTTTCCTCCACATTTCACTGTATCCTATTCTCTTATGATTGTTGAATGTTTATGTTGTGTAGTTATCCATTCAACTACCTGAATTGTTTACCAGACAACATGGGAATGATGTGTCCTTCTTGGTCATGCTGTGTGATCCACTTGGGAATGAGAACCAAGTAATAGTTAAGAAGGTTAATGGCCGCCCATATTTTTCCACTGGTTGGAATGAAATGGGTTCTCGCTATCTTCAAAATGGTGTGGGGATAGTTAGATTGGTTTACATTAGACCAGACAAGTTTTCCATTAAAGTTAAGGATAGATTTGGTAGAGAGGTTGAGTATCCTACTCCTGCACGTATTTTTAAGGTTGGTGAAGATCCAGTTCCACGTGCAACCATTGATGCTGGAGACAAATACCTTAGTACCATCTCTAAAGTCCCAGCTCTTTACCATACCTTGAGCAAGCATTTAACTGCAGCTGATGTTAATACTGGGAAACTGGTGTGTTTTCCCTTTTGATGATTTCGTTTCATTAGTTGTTGGTGCCATTGTTTTGTCTTTCTAATTAACTGCTTTTTTCACTATTGTATGCAGTCCATCCCTGCTGATTTCTGTCATATGATCATGCCAGCTGGTGTTTATGAAGTCAGCTTGATAGATTCTTATGGCTATGCTTGGAGATGTGAGTTGAACAATAACCAAGAAGATGTGTCTCTTTGTGGTTTGCATTCTGGCTGGCCTCTTTTTCGTCATATCAAGTTGTTGTTTGAGGGTACTTATATTAGGCTTGGTGTAAGATCTACAGAGCCAAAAATCATTTTGTTTGAATTCAGGAGGTCTATATGAATAGAGTATTAGGCTGTTATTGTTTGCTGCTTCTATTGGTTGTGGCTTTTAAGCAGTGTCTTTTGTCTTATTTAGTAGTGTCCATCTAATTAAGTAGTTTGTTTGGTGTAACTAAGCAGTGTCTATTACTGATGTAGTATGTATCCATCTGTTGTTTGTCAAAAAGGCCATGTACTTTTGTTGTTCCATTATATATAATATTTAGTTTCTGTCCTATTTGATTTGATTAACCAATCTTTACTCATGTTGATCCAGAGAACACTTTACATAGTAACTAAAAACTGATTCAAGTATCAAGGCAATTTGAGTTTATTCAGTATTTAGATGCCTTACTGGTGTATTTTGTTACCAAAATTACTAACACAAACCTAATCAGCAATATACATTATTCAGTTAATCAGCAATATACATTATTCAGTTAATCAGCAAGAGAATTAAATAAATCAAGCCAATTGAATATAAGTTATAAATTATATTCACTTGAGTTGCTTCTACAGTGATTTATTAGTGGAATTGTTCTTTGTATTTATTCATGTTAGTGAATTATGATTCGAATTTTTGATTATCTCCTGCTTCTACAGTGATTAATGAGTGGAATTGTTCTTTGTATTTATTCATGTTAGGAGATGAATAAACTAACAAAAGAAATAAGCAAGTAAGGTTAAATGTTTAATGAAATTCAGTAAGGTTACTTTAGTTCCAATGAGATGCAATTGAGTACATGACATTTGCTGTTGTTTTCTCAGCTGTATCTTCCTTTGGTTGGCATGTGATCCTGATTTTGTGCTTCACAACACTGTAGCAACTGCCTTGTGTATAGCAGTAGTTAAATTATTCTCTATTCTGTCTTTTGCTTTCCCAATAAGATGACATCCTCCATATCTCTAGATTTGTCTTGGAACCATACATGATTTGCCTGAACCGTGACACTCATGTACTGTAGCCATCTATTTATACACTCTTAAGATTTGTCTTGGAACCATACAGCATTTGCCTAAACCGTGACACTTCTGTATCTTGACATTAAATTGCTTCTATATAGCTAGCCTTGCATATCATCCCTCAGTTCATTGCAGCAAGAAATCATTTTCAATTAGTTGTTAATTTGGCAATGTTGCAGCAAGAAATCAATTTCTATTGGTTGTTAGTTTGGCAATGTTAGAAGCACAATCTTTGCAGCAAGAAATTCAGTAAGGTTACTTTAGTTCCAATGAGATGCAGCTGCGTACATGACACTGTAGCAACTGGTTTTGTGCTTCACAATACTGTAGCAACTGGCTTGTGTATAGCAGTGGTTAAATTATTCTCTATTCTGTCTTTTGCTTTCCCAATAAGATGACATCCTCCATATCTCTAGATTTGTCTTGGAACCATACATGATTTGCCTGAACCGTGACACTTCTGTATCTTGACATTAAATTGCTTCTATATAGCTAGCCTTCCATATCATCCCATCATGTCCCTATATGATCTCTATATAAATCATTCCTCACATCTTCTCCATCACCAACTTCCCAAGCTTACTCTCACCTTCATTTCTTTCTACTTACTTCTCTTTACTCTTACCAAGTATGTTCTGCATATCTAACCCATTCAGTCTTCCTTTAGATCTTTTACTATCTTCAACATCTTACACCTTCTTAACATCCATTCAAAGTTCACTTTACACAGTTTTCACTTAAGTTTGCACTTCTTTTCTTATAGTGACTTCACTTGCATTATTTTAATTTTTGTTTCATTTTTTCCCTTTTATTTCCCTATAGGAAATCCATGGCATCTCGTGTTAATTTGATTTCTGAGATTGTTCCTGGTAAGGTTAACTGGAGACTTGAAGTGCGTGTCATAAGGCTTTGGACTCTCCCTGAATATATGAATCCTCTGAACACAAATAGTATCGAAATGATTTTGTTGGATGAGAAGGCAAGTTCTCTATATTTTATTGACATTGTATGATTTTACCATTATATGTTTGTATCATTTGTTTTAAATTTTTTCCCTCACTCAGCTTGATAGGATCCATTGTAGCATCAAGAATTCCCTCATTCCAATCTTCCAACCTGTGTTGAAGGAGGGTCACTGTTATCGAATTGATAAGCTCAATGTTGCTCTTAATGATGCAAAGTTCCAAACAACTAACAACAAGTATAAGCTTTCTTTTATAACTATCACAAGCTGTTCTGCCTTGAAGAGTAACAACACACCTTTGCATCATTTTGTGTTTACTCCTTTTCCTGATATCTTAGCCTCACCAAAAGATGATATGATTGTTGGTTTGTGCCTTTTTCGTATTTTACCTTTTTCCAAAGCATTCTGTTTACTTTTTGTAGTATTTCCTGATCTGTTATTTTCATCAGATGTTATAGGACATGTGGTTGAGAAGAGTGAATTAAAAGAACAACGGACAGAGGATAAGTTTCATAAGCTGATTAATTTAGTGCTTGAGGATTTAGAGTTCAACAGGATTCAATGTACTCTCTGGAGTGAATTTGCTGAGCAGGTTGCTGCTAATATCAATGATGCCTCTTCTTCATCGGCTCCAATCATTGTTCTTCAACTTTGCAAACTAAAAAAATATCAAGGTCTCTTTTGCACTTTCAATTGTGTTCTCCTAAATCCCTACTTGGTTATTCCTTGCTCTTTCTTTGTTGATTCTTTTTTGGAACAGGCATAATGGGGATTTCCAATGCTTACTATGGAACCAAAATTTTCATCAATGATGATCTGCCGGATATAGTGGGCTACAAGTCCAAGTATAATTGCTGTTGTCTTTAAATTAACTAGCTCAGTATATTGCTTCTCATTCTTTCAGCTAACATGTTTTTAACTTTTATCTTAGAATGGAAGCTTCTGATTTATCTTTGACTCAATCCATCAGTCAACTTGCTACCCCCACCTATTGTATCCACATATACTGATTTTATGGAAACTTCCTACAAAACTATATCTGAGTTGTTAGAAGCTACCAGTGTAAGAGTTTTACTTTTGCTATTGAATTAGTTTTTCATCAATTTATGTAGGTGTTTTTTTCATAATTATCATTGAATAAATTTAGGTGGGCACTGCTGTTGTACTTGCACAAGTAATTGATATTGAAACTGCACATGGGTGGTTTTACACTTCATGCCAGAAGTGCTATCGTAAGGTTGTTCAGGCTGGTTCTAAATTCTTCTGCAAGGAGTGCAGGAGGAAGGTCCCTGGAGTTCCCAGGTATTGTTAACGTATTTGCAAAGCAATGTTTTATTCCAATTTAGTTGCGTCTTGCGCATATTCCATTGTTCTCTTTTAAAATATCATTTCAATTTTGTATGAATAGGTACAAAATTGAGCTCACTGTTATTGATGGAACTGGTTCAACAAGTTTCATGGCTTTCGATCGTGTGGTTAATACTTTTCTTGGAATGTCAGCACAAGATTTAATTGGTCCTCCTGATGAGCCTGTTAATACCAGTAGAATTCCTACTGAGTTTCGCTCTTTTTATGACAAAAATCTACTATTCAAAATTGAAATTAGAGATTCCAACATCACTCAGGGGTGGAATAATTATACTGTTAGAAGATTGACTGCCGATCTCGATATTATCAAGCAATTCATGGAATTGCATTCAATTCAGGTTGGTTCCTCTTATTTTTATTTACCTAACAGGCTATTGTCTTGAAATCCTTATTTTTTCTTGGGTATCACATTTGTTGATCTTGATTTGTAGACTTTTAATCTTGAGGAGGACGTTCATCCCAGTGACTACCCTGGCTATTCTATTCACAGTCCCATGGTACATTAGTTTTCCCAACAAAACACATTTAAAGTTAACCAAGTCATGTTTGTTTATTGTCTAATATTTATTTTTCTGTTTTTTTTCCTAGCCTAATTTGGACAATGTTGCTTCCAATGATTTAACTGAAGCTACTGCCTTGGAAATGTCTAATACTCCATCCAGCAAACTGAATGCCTCCCCCCTTTATTGTGAAGACAATACTGCTTCTATATTTAATGTTGTTCAAGCTGAAGGTGTTGAAGCGCCCTCTCCTCCACTTGGTTCCAGGAAATCTGCAACCTCCCTCTTTGATTCCCCACAAACTTCAGCCACCAAAGAGCTTGAGATGAAAGGCATCAAGACAAGGAGAACCAACTGACTTGATCCAGCAAGTTCTGCAGTCCTTTTGTTACTCTGATTATGTACTACCTAGGTGTTTCTCCACTTTATAGTTCACCGTGGAGTCAATAAAAGTAATTAGGAACCTGTTTCCATGCTCTGCTTTTCTATTCCCTTCTATCTTAGGCTGTCTTTCCAACATGTGATGTAATGTCTTTTGATTTAAAGCAATGAAGTAATGGTTGTTTGTTATTTTCTACTGTTAACTGTCATACATTTACCTTTTGTTTCAAACTACCACCAACTATTTCAAAGTGAAAAGAATAAAATAAAATAGTTTATGGATTTTTTGTTTCCTGAGGTAAGATGATACAGATATGAAATGACCTTTCATTTGATGACCTCATCCAAGATTGTGTGAAATTTATTGCTTATATTTTGTGCATTCCTTTTTCCTTACCCATTCACATCAACTCCACTCCATATGGCAGTTTTCTTTCCTTTGTCATCTCTTTGTTGTTTTTGAGTACTCTTCTCTGCTTTAGAACAATCTTTCTCTCATTACTTGGGTAACATTCTCTTTGTTGAAGGTGCTGAAATGAGTGAATCTAATGACAAAAAACGAAAAAAACCCAGCTCTCACAGAATCTGGTCACCTGTTCTTTCTAATAGTGTAGATTGTTGGTATCTTTTCCAGTTCTCCCTTTCATGTTCATTTACCATGCAGATTCCCTTATTTTGAACTTCATTTCGTTTTCTTGATTAACGGTTTTGCTGTTATGCTCTCTCTTGCAGTTTCACTGTCATCCTACTCTTCTATAAGCCCCTCTTTGGTGCCTCTAAGACCAGGCAAGTTCATTCTTAGGCCAACAAATGTTGATCAACAGAATAGTCCTCCACATCTAAACCCAACTGGTATGTTTTTGTAAAGTTTTTTTAACTGATTTTAATATATTATATCTAACTTACTGATCTTTTTTATGGCTTATATATATATATATATATATATATATATATATATATATATATATATATATATATATATATATATATATATCTCCACAAGCAACAACTTTTATGGAACTAAATAATAGACATCTACCATTGGCAATAGAGCCTCCACTTACATTCTTTCAAAATGCAGAAGCTATTAGTTCTTTTAGTCCTCAGATAATATCTATTTCTCTTCTTTCCTCAATTCTTGATAATCTATATTTCTCTTCTTTCCTCAATTCTTGATAATCTATTTTCAACTGATCCTTCTTTTATTAGTTTATTCTTAAAAATTTTATAATTATATGGGGTTTTTTTTTTGACAGGTATATATGGGGTTGTTAATATTATTAGATTAATGTTAACGCATATAGTTTTTTGTTAACTCTGTTTTTTTTATCTCTCAATGTTAAGACATTCTCGGTCTTGGTTTCACATTGTCAGTTTTTTTAGTTATAACTTTATCACTCTCATTATTTTAAATTATAGTATAGTATATACAGACTAGAATATATACAATTACATCCAAACCTTCTTTCTTTCGTTTTCTTGATTAATTTTTTTGCTGTTATGATCTCTCTTGCAGTTTCATTCTCATCCCACTCTTCTATAAGACCCTCTTTCGTGCCTATGAGACCAGGCAAATTCATTCTTAGACCAACAAATGTTGATCAGCAGAATAGTCCTTCATATCCAAACCCAACTGGTATGTTTTTTTTAAGTTTTTTAAACTGAATTTGATATCTTATATCTAAATTATCTCCACAATTGATCCTTCTTTTATTAGTTTATTCTTAAATATTTTATAATTATCCCAAGATCCACTCAAAGTGGACCTCTATAAGTTTGAGGCATCTTAGCATTACTTCCTTCTACAGATTCCCTTATTTTGAACTTCATTTCGTTTTCTTGATAAATTTTTTTGCTGTTATGATCTCTCTTGCAGTTTCACTCTCATCCCACTCTTCTATAAGACCCTCTTTGGTGCCTCTAAGACCAGGCAAATTCATTCTTAGACCAACAAATGTTGATCAACAGAATAGTCCTTCATATCCAAACCCAACTGGTATGTTTTTTTAAAAGTTTTTTAAACTGATTTTAATATTGAGGCATCTTAGCATTACTTCCTTATATTGCCAACTGATCCTTCTTTTATTAGTTTATTCTCCACTATTTTAAGCTCTGATTTGAACTTATTGACAAATATTTTAGTATATTTTATAGGAGCATTACATGTTGATTTGGCTTCACTTCATCCTAGCATTTACTCCATCCCTTCTGAAGTGCCAATATCTCAACATACGTCCGTTGATCAGGTGGCTGATAGTTCCAGAAATTCTGATACAATATTGCCACTAAATTCTTCTTCAGTTCCATCAACAACTGGTATTGAGCAACTATGCCTCATTCTGATTTATGTGTATTGCTCATAAATTTATTATCTCTCTATTTTTTTAAATGTAGTTAATATTCCTCATAAAATTATAATTGCTTAATTTTTTTAAATGCAGCTACTGAAGTTTTCTACTGGGATATTGGAGATGCAAAATATGTATGCCAATTTTGTGGTGCCTTAATGTGGTTGGAAGAAAGGGTGCAAAAGACATTTAATCCCCATATTCCAAGATTTTCTTTGTGTTGTAGGCAAGGGAGAATAACTTTACCTCTCTATAAACCTCCTCCTCAAATATTATATGATCTATTTTATAAGCATGATAAGAGGGGGAAGTTTTTTTTGGCAAACATTCGATCTTTCAATAGTATGTTTGCTTTTACTTCTATGGGAGGAAAGATTGATAAAAAAATAAATGATGGTGGTGGGCCTCCTGTTTTCGTTTTAAATGGAGAGAACTATCACCAAATTGGTAGCTTACTTCCCCTTCCAGATAATGAACCAAAATTTGCCCAGCTTTACATACATGATACCGAAAATGAAGTCTCCAATCGAATGTCTGTTGTTGGGTATGCTTATACTACCTTATTCTGTTCTCATAACTATGTTTCTGTTTTATTATTTAGCAATTTATTTACTTATCGTTTATTATAGGATGGAGGATGATGATCTCAGCTTGAGAACCCAAATCGTAACAGACATTAAAGAATGTCTTGATTTATGTAATCCCTTTGTCAAGACATACAGAATGGCAAGACATATGCTGTCCCAAAATCCTGCACCAACCATTAAGCTTCGAATTTTGGGCAAAAGACATCGAGATGCTAGGCAATACAACTTACCGACTGCTTCAGAGGTTGCCGCTTTAATTGTTGGTGATTTTGATCCGTCTGGATTTGATAGGGATGTTATTGTCAGTTCTCATTCAGGATTGTTGCAGCGGATTCCCATTTTAAGTGCCGCGTATTTGCCCTTACAATATCCTTTGTTGTTTCCTTATGGGGAGGATGGTTTTTCAGAGGACATTGAATTCCAGGCCAACAACATGGCAGCAAAAATTAAACGAGATCGTGTAACTATTAGAGATTGGCTTGCATATAGAATTCAGCATAGAGAGATTGATGGAGGTGCACTTTTGTTTTCTCAGCGTTTATTTCAGCAATTTTTAGTAGATGGCTATACCATGATTGAGTCCTCCCGATTGAAGTGGGTTAGAAACAACCAGAAAGAACTAAGAGCCGATGTTTACAAAGGCCTTGAAGAATCTATTTTGAGGGGTGAAAGGAATACATCAACAACTGGTAAAAGGATTATTTTGCCCTCTACTTTTGTCGGAGGACCCCGTTATATGTTTCAAAATTATCAAGATGCTATGACAATTTGTAATTGGGCGGGCTACCCTGAATTATTCATAACATTTACCTGCAACCATAAATGGCCAGAATTATCAAGGTATTTTTCAAAATACAATTTTAAGTCTGAAGATCGTGCTGATGTGGTGTGTCGAGTTTTCAAAATAAAACTCGATCAATTGATTAAAGATATAAAAAAGGGAGATATTTTTGGTCGTGTTATGGCAGGTATCTTTTATCTATATCTTCTCTATTTATTTAATAGAGTTTTTGATGCTTTAATTTAACACAGACTTATTCACTATTCTGCAGTTATTTATACAATTGAATTTCAGAAACGCGGTCTACCCCATGCCCATATCTTAGTATTTCTTCATTCATCTTCTAAGTACAAGACTATTGGTGATATTGACAAGGTTATATGTGCTGAAATTCCCAACAAAGAATCTCATCCACAGCTCTTCGAAATTGTATCTACATCCATGCTTCATGGACCATGTGGACCTCAAAATCCAAAATCTACTTGCATGGAGAACAAGAGGTGTACAAAGTATTTTCCAAAGAAATTCAGTGATATAACTATCATTGATTCCGATGGTTATCCTATTTATAGAAGAAGAGATAATGGGGTTTTTGTTCAAAAAGGTGAATCTTTTCTCGATAATAGATTTGTTGTTCCCTACAACAGCACTTTGCTTCTCAAATACAATGCTCATATTAATGTTGAATATTGTAACCAATCTAGATCAATCAAGTATCTCTTCAAGTATGTCAATAAAGGTCATGATCGAGTTACAACAACTTTCTATGGTGTTGGTGATTCCAACTCTAATAATGATATTGTTGATGAAATACAGTTGTATTATGACTGTAGATACTTGGCCTCATCTGAAGCTGCATGGAGAATATTTTCATTTGACATTCATTATAGAGAACCCTCAGTGGAGAGGCTGCAATTTCATCTACCAGGTGAACAATTGCTTATTTACAGTGATAATAGGCCTATTCAATCAGTTCTTTCTAAGCCATCTATTGGGAGCTCCAAATTTTTGGCGTGGATGGGTGCAAACAAAAAATATTCACAAGCAAGAGAACTTACTTATGCTGAGTTTCCAACAAAATTTGTTTGGAATGATGAAAAGAGGGAATGGTTTCCACGTAAATCTGGATATACTATTGGGAGACTTCATTATATCCCCCCTGGATCTGGGGAGCTTTATTATTTAAGGAGATTGCTGAATCATGTTAAAGGAGCTCAGTGTTTTGAAGACATAAGAAAAGTTGGAGATTTTGTTCACCCAAATTTTAAAGATGCTTGCTATGCAATGGGTTTATTGGAAGATGACAAAGAATACATAGATGCTATTAAAGAGGCAAGTCATTGGGGTGTTGGGTCCTTTTTGCGCAAGTTGTTTGTCATACTATTAGTATCTGGGCAGATTTCAAGACCTGAAGTTGTGTGGGATGCTACATGGTTCCATTTAGGTGATGACATTTTGCATAGACAAAGATCCATTCTACAATTTCCAGGTTTTGGTCTACATCTTTTCTAATTTGTGTTTGCCAATTTTTTTCTTATTAAAACACTAATATTTGCATTCACTTATTATTTCAGAATTACAATTATCTGGTGATGAATTAAAGACCTTTACTTTGATTGAAATTCATAAGTTGTTGCAAAGCAATAATATGAGTCTCTCCGATTTTCCTACCTTACCTCAACCTGATGAAGACTTGCTTGCAACAAGTCAGAATAGGCTCATATTTGATGAAATCAATTACGATAGAGTAAAACTAGAGGTTGAAAACCAGCAGTTGGTGGCATCAATGACAGATGAGCAAAAAAACATCTATGGAAAAATTATGGCACGAGTGAATGAAAAAAAGGCTGGTTTCTTTTTTTTAAATGGATATGGTGGAACAGGCAAGACTTATATTTGGAGAGGACTCACAACTGGTTTAAGATCACAGGGGAAAATTGTTTTAGCAGTTGCCTCTAGTGGTATTGCTTCTCTTTTAATTCCTGGAGGTAGGACAGCTCACTCTCGATTTGCAATTCCACTTAACCCAGATGAGTGTTCCACTTGCAACATAAAACAAGGAAGTCACTTGGCAGAATTGATTCGTAGATGTTCATTGATTATATGGGATGAGGCACCAATGACCAATAAAAATTGTTTTGAAGCTCTAGATCGAACCCTACATGATATTTTGAGGCCTCTCAATGGTGAAAGTTTAGGTGTTCCTTTTGGAGGTAAGGTTGTTGTTTTGGGTGGAGATTTTCGCCAAATACTCCCTGTTATTCCCAAGGGAACAAGACAGCAGATTGTACACGCCACAATCAACTCTTCTTATCTATGGAACCATTGTGAAATTTTGACATTATCAAAGAATATGAGATTGTTGTATGGTACCTCAAATGCTGACATTGCTGAAGCAACAGAATTTTCTGAATGGGTTCTAAAAATTGGAGATGGTACAATTGGTGAAGTAAATGATTCGGACATCTCTCTTGAAATTCCAGACGAGTTGCTTATTAAAGATTCAGTTGAACCAATTCAAAATATCATTGATACAACATATCCATCATTTCTAGATGAAATGCATGACCCTTTATTTTTTCAAAATAGGGCGATCTTAGCTCCCAAAAATGAAGTGGTGGACATTATCAATGAGCACATGATATCTTCAATTCCAGGTGATGAAAAGACATATTTAAGTTTAGACACACCTTGCCACAATTATTCTAATGCTAATGTTGAGGATGATATACACACACCAGAATTTTTAAATACAATTGTTGCCTCTGGTCTTCCAGCTCATAAACTTAAATTGAAAGTTGGTATTCCCATCATGTTGTTGAGAAACATTGATCATTCTTCTGGATTATGTAATGGAACTCGGCTCATTCTAACAAGGATGGGTAAATTTGTTGTTGAGGCAATTGTTTTATCGGGAAACAATGCTGGTTCAAGAGTTTTTATCCCAAGATTGTCACTGACTCCGTCTGATCCTCGAATTCCTTTTAAGTTTCAAAGAAGACAGTTCCCTTTGGCTGTTTCTTTTGCAATGACTATCAATAAGAGTCAGGGACAATCTTTAAAACATGTTGGTGTTTTTTTACCCCAACCGGTTTTCTCACATGGTCAATTATATGTAGCCGTTTCAAGAGTTACTTCAAAAAAGGGTTTAAAAATATTGATAACTGATGATGAAGGGAATTCGACAAATACTACTTCCAATGTGGTTTACAAAGAAGTATTCCAGCGACTCTCCTAGGTAATTTTCTCATACAAATACACAACCCTATGATTTAACTTATACTTTATTTCTACTTGAATATCATATGGTCTAAGTGGCATGTGTAAAATGCATTCATAGCTTCTGCATTCAATATTCATGTGAATGCACATGAATACATTCAATATTCATGTGAAGAGGTGAGGATTCTAAAATGAAAAGATAATTTAGTAGATCAATTCTTCTGATTGATATGTATGCATGAACAGAACATACACTCTTTTAGTAAAGATTTGCTAAAGTTGCAAAGAATATAATACATCCACTCTGAGTCTGAATTTTGCAAAGGATATAGACTAATAACAAGCATTGATTAATTGCAGCTTCTCAATATGCCTAAACCAAGGCTCTTTTTGGGTAGTTTTTGATTGCGTGTTAATTACTTTTTGTATTGCCAATTTTGTTTCTACTTGATTTGCATGTTTACTTTTACCTTTGTTTTCATATGCCATTAATATAGCTAGACATGTTGATCTCATTGTTTTCAGTTTTATTCTATATTAACTACTTTTTATATTGCTATTTTGCAGAGATTCCTTAAACTTCCAAAAGGTTTTTAGAGAGATTATCATCAACGCTTTCCTTCTAATCTTTCAATGGAAATTCGAGGTTCACCACTTAGTATTTTTGTTGGTGTTGTTAGGGTTTGATCTCATATTCACAAAGTATTTTTATATTGTAATCTAAACAATGAATTTTTGTATCCGGACATTTTTGTGTTGAATAGAGCATTGGCCCCGTGCATCGCACGGGTCACCCCACTAGTTTTGATAATACTTGAATCATTTTTTCATTTTTTTTCTAGGTCTTTGATTTCCTATGATATAAAATGGATTGTAATCTGAAAAAAATTCAATGTAATCCAAATAATGCATTGCTATTGGTTGAATTGAAATGCACAAAAGTCCATCTTATCTCCACGGTTGACATCGAGCCAATTTGATACGGATACAATTCCTGGTGGTGGAATTAGCAATGAGCAGCCCACTAATTTGCAGCCCAACACTGTTGAAGAAAGACCCACTCGTAATAAGAGGGTTCCCTCTAAGTACAAGGATCACTTGCTTTACAAATGAGTACTTCTTTTATTCCTAGTTGCATTTTATTCCTTTATTCCTAGTATGCTTCTAGAAGGCTGTGACTCAGCCAAGTTTGTTAGGATTTGCTTAGCTGTGAGATCTCTCACTAGATTCTGTATTGCGTTTCCTTTATATGCAGTAATTGCTCTTGGAGCTGGGGAAATGAAATTCTGTTAAGAAAACTCTCTTCTCTCTCTTTACACTTGCTTGAGGAGGTTTGCTCAGTCCTTAAAACTGAGCACTATCATTTGGTGCTTTCATTGTGTTGAATTCATCCTTCTTCCATGGCTTCTCGTCCACCACCACCGGATCCCGTCGCCGATCTCACTCGCCAAGTCGCCACCCTCACCACCCAGCTCGACGCTATGCATAAACGCTTCGACAAATGCGCTTCTTCGGGTGGATCTCGTTCCAGCCAAGAATCGCAACACCGTCCCCGTCTCAAACTTGATGTCCCTCATTTTGATGGTACTGATACACATGGCTGGATCTTTAAGATTTTCCAGTTTTTCACATATCACCAAACTCCGGATGAGGAACGCATTACCATTGCTTCCTTCTACCTTGATGGTCCGGCGTTGGTGTGGTACCAGTGGATGTATCGGAATCGCCAGATTGCGTCGTGGGATCAATTTCTGGAGAAATTGGAGATTCGCTTTGCTCCAACGACATTTGATGATCCTCGTGGCAATCTGTTCAAGCTCACTCAATCGTCGTCGGTGACGGCATATCTCACTGAGTTCAAAGCTCTCGCCAATCGCCTTGTGGGTTTATCTGCGGCTGATCTTCTCAGTTTTTTCATTTCTGGATTGAAGATTGAGGTTCGCCATGAAGTGTTGGCTCAACAACCAACGACTATTGCACAAGCTGCTGGTCTCGCTCGCTTACAGGAGGATAAATTGCAGGATATTGCTCGTTCTTCTCGTCCACGGCCATCACCGTGGCAATCTACGTTGGGTTCCCGTCCTTCGCCCAAGCCTAATTCTGATCCTCCTTCCACGGTGAACCTCGTTTTAGGCATCTTTCTGGCCCAGAACTTGATGATCGTCGTCACAGGGGGTTATGTTTCAATTGTGACCAACCTTGGTCCAGACAACACAAATGTGGTGTCCGTGTTTTTCTGATGGTGGCTAATGATGATGATTTTTCTTCTGTGACAGGTGAATTAGAGGCTGCGGTGGCAGAATTGGTTGATGGCGCCGTCACGCCGGAGGACACCTCTGCTCACGCTGCTCAATTGACCTTGCAAGCTCTCTCCGGGGATCAAGCTGTAGACACTTTTCGCCTTTCGGGTCGGATCTCTTCGGAACCAGTTGATGTTCTAGTTGATGGGGGTAGTACCCATAATTTCATTAAAGAGACTATTGTTGCTGCTTTGGGCCTGAAGTTGAGCCCAATTGATCCATTCAAGGTTTTGGTGGGTAGTGGCCAAGAGTTGCTGTGTTCTCACATCTGCCATGGAGTGCCAGTAATATTGCAAGGCCACTCTTTCTCCATGGACCTCTTTGTTTTGGGCTTGCGGGGCGCGGATGTAGTGCTGGGAGCCCAATGGTTGAAAAGGTTAGGCCCAGTTTTAATGAATTATAACCTTCTCACTATGACGTTTTTTCACAACAACACTTGTGTGGAGCTGAAAGGGGATTCACACACTCCTACTGTGGGCTTACATCATTTCCAAAGGCTTGTTAGACTTGACCCTGAGGCCCAATTGTTTTCACTTCATATCACCTGCCCATATGATACACTTACCCAACCCACTCACCTTCCTTACCCGATACACACCATCTTGACCCGGAATTCATTTCCCTTCTCACCAAATACTCCCACCTCTTCACTGAACCATCCACCCTCCCTCCATCTCGTCCCACCGATCACACTATACCTCTCTTACCTCAATCCACACCCGTAAATGTCCGACCCTATCGTTACCCACATTCCCAAAAGCTAGAAATTGAATCCCAAGTGGCCAAATTTGTGAAGACAGGGTGGATACAACCCAGCACAAGCCCCTTCCCATCCCCAGTGCTTTTGCTTAAGAAGAAAGATGGTTCTTGGCGTATGTGCGTAGATTATCATGCCCTGAATGCCATTACAGTCTCTGATCGTTTCCCTTTGCCTACCATCGATAAGTTATTGGATGAATTGGATAGGGCTAGGGTATTCTCCAAGCTAGACCTCATTTTTGGTTTTCATCAGATACGCTTGGCTCCGGACGATGTTCCTAAGACTGCCTTTCGCACTCACGACGGCCACTATGAGTATCGCATTATGCCGTTTGGACTGTGTAACGCTCCGGCGACCTTCCAAGCTACTATGAATGATATTTTTCGTGAGTTGCTGCCCATCATTCATCGTATTCTTTGATGACATTTTGGTCTTCAGCTCTTTTCTGGATACGCACTTGGATCACTTGACACAGGTATTTGCTATCTTGGCTAATCACAAATTTCATTTGAAGCCCACAAAATGTTCATTTTGTCAAAGTCAGATTTCTTACTTGGGTCATATTGTTTCTGAGGGCACGGTGGCACCCGACCAACTTAAGATACAAGGAGTGGTAGATTGGCCAACTCCTAAATCAGTGAAGAGTTTGCGTGGATTCCTTGGTTTGTCTGGTTTCTACCGTAAGTTTGTTCAGGGGTATGCTACTTTGGCTCATCCTCTAACCTCATTGCTTAAGAAGAATGCCTTTGAGTGGTCTGATCTAGCTCAACAGGCCTTTGAGAAGTTGAAGGTTGCTTTGGTCACAGCACCGGTTCTTGTGCTGCCAGATTTTTCACTGCCTTTTACAGTTCAAACTGATGCTTCTGGGTAATGGGGGCTGTTTTGCTGCAAAATGATCACCCTATTGCCTATTTTAGCAAGTTGTTTTGTCCTCGTCTCTCTAAGGCTTCAACATATATCCGGGACCTTCATGCCATCACTTGTGCTGTGAAAAGATGGCGTCAATATTTGCTTGGACACTACTTTATAATCCAAACTGATCACCGTAGTTTGAAGTAGTTGCTTACTCAAGTGATTCAAACCCCAGAACAACAATTTTACTTGTCTAAATTGTTGGGGTATCACTATGATATTCAGTACAAACCAGGGAAAACGAATACGGTTGCAGATGCCCTGTCTCGTTGCCAAGAGCCACCTGTTGCTGAGTTGAATGTGCTCTCTCACCTCAATTCTTGTTTATTGATGACTTGCGCAAAGAATTGAGTTTGGATGTTGATTATCAAGCTAAGTGTCAGCAAGTTACTGCTGCTCCTTCGCTTGCTCCGGGCTACACTATTTCTAATGGTTTATTGTTGCACAAAGGGCGCATTTGGATTCCTTCTACATCTCGTTTCAAGACCTTGTTGCTTAAGGAATTTCATGAAACTCCTATTGGAGGCCATGCCGGGGTTGTTAAAACTCTTAAACGCCTCTCTGCTAATTTTTGCTGGCCTGCAATGCGTCAAGATATCAAGCAGTTTGTGCGTGAATGTGTCACTTGCCACCAGACTAAATATGTGACAAGTAGACCAGGAGGACTACTTCAGCCACTCCCCTATTCCGATACACATTTGGGAAGCCATTTCCCTTGATTTTGTCACCGGGTTGCCTGCTTCTAATGGATTTACAGTTCTGTTTGTTGTGGTGGATCATTTCTCCAAATATGTGCATTTAGGAGCATTACCTACTCACTTCACTGCATATAAAGTGCTTGACCTATTTGTCAATATTGTTTGCAAATTACATGGTTTGCCTAGGAGCATTGTCTTAGATAGAGATCCGGTGTTTATCAGCAAATTTTGGATTGAGTTATTTAAGTTCAGTGGCACTCTTCTTTGCATGAACTCTTCTTTAGGCGTTGTAGCGTCTGGTGCAGAATTTTTTTCTTTATCAGATTTTGTATTTTTTTCATCACCTGAAACAAGTGATGACCCTTGCAAATCTTTCCCAATCCTTAGAGATATAGCTTTGACATGCTCATTCCCTTGAGTATTAGAAGTTGAAGCTTCAGTAGTGGATGGCAATGATCCACTTGCTCTTTGGGTAAGAACATTAGCTATTTGCCCCATTTGTATCTCCAGGTTTTTAATGGAAGCTTCATGAGTTTTCAGAGTTGTCTTACAGTCGCTCATGAAGCCTTTTAACAAACCTTCCATGGAATTATCAAGAACAGGGGCATTCTGCCTTTGATAGTTTTGAGTAGGAAATCCTGGTGGATTAGCTGGAGCACTGTAAATTGGTGCTGTAGCAGTGTTGGCTCCCCATCTGAAGTTGGGGTGATTCTTCCAACCAGGATTATAAGTATTTGAGTAGGGGTTATTGTTCTTGTTGAAACCCATGTAATTTACAGAGACAGGATTACCTGGACATTCTTCATAAATATGCTCACCTCCACAATATACACAGCTTGTTGAGCCTAGAGAGGCTTGCTCAATGGCTGCTACAGCTGGTTCAACTGGTGCTGTAGCGGTAACCGCTACAGCCTTTGAAGTGTTCATGGCTTTTATCATGTTGGTGAGAGAGGCAACCTGGGCAGACAGAGCAGAAACTTCACTTATCTCATGCACTCCAGCCACCTTCTTTTGCAGAGCTAACCTTTCAGTGGGCCATTGGTAGCTATTTGTAGCAATGTCATCTATTAACTCACATGCTTCATTATACGAGGTTTTCAGTAGTACACCCCTAGAAGAAGCATCTACCATTAGTCTGGTATGAGGATCCAACCCATTGTAGAAGGTTTCCATTTGGATTATTACTGGTATGCCATGATGAGGACATCTCTTTAACAGTTCCTTCCATCTCTCCCAGGCTTCAAACAGTGTTTCAGAGTCTTTTTGTCTGAATGCGGTAACTTCATTCCTCATTCTTGCATTCTTACTTGGTGAAAAGTATTTTGCTAAGAATTTCTCAGCCATTTCATTCCAAGTATGGATAGAGTTAGGCTCTAGAGAAATTAACCAGGCATTTTCTCTATCCTTTAAGGAATAAGGAAAAAGTTTTAAGCTAAATGCATCATCACTTACCCCTGGAATGATGAAGTTACTACAAACCTCCAAAAATTGTTTTAAGTGTAGATATGGGTCCTCTTGGGGAGAACCACCAAACTGACCTACTGTTTGGAGCATCTGGAACATCATGGACTTGAATTCAAATTGAGCTGTTTGAAGAGTAGGCCTAGCTATGCTTGTCTCCATGGTTAGTGGGTCAAACACAGCATAGTCCCTCATGGGTCTGTCCCTGTCATTTACCATGTCAGCAGGGCCTTGATTTATGAATTTTTGCCTATATAAGTCTTCATCATTATATATATGCAATGTAGGAGTGGGTGGTTGATGTCCTCTACCTCTACCTCCTGGATCAGATCTGCCTCTACCCAGTGTGGTACCTCTGCCTGAGTTTGTTCTGCCACTGTGTTCAGACATTGTGGGTCTAAGCTGTCTTAGTCTCTGAAGTTGTCTCAGTCTCCTAAATCTTCTTTCTGGCTCTGGATCCAACTCGAACTCTGGTGGTTGGGACCCGGGCATGCGGTGCGGCGTCTACCGCTGTAACATCAAGAAACAACACACCAGCGTAAAATCTTCACTAATATTGCTAAAAACTTTAAACAATAAAAATTAAATGCAATCCCCGGCAACGGCGCCAAAAACTTGTTGTGCGAATAGTAGTTGTGCAAGTATACACAATCGCAACAAGTAATATAATGATAAATAGATATCGTTCCTACAGGGATTGGAATTAATTTAAGAGTTTAAGGATCTTAACAACTTAGTGAAACATGACAAGTGACAATAACAAATGTGAAGTTATAAACATGATAAGTTTGTTGTTAAAACAGTAGTGAATTTGAGAAGTAATAAAGAGAGTTGGATAGTTCTTTGTTATATAAATTCCCAAGAGTAAAGCGCTATAGCGTTAGAAGCTGTAGCGTTAAGCGCTGTAGCGGTATGGAAGCGTGCCTTTCAGGCACTGTCGTCAGGGTTTTGTTACAAGACTCCTATGTCTAGGCTCTAAATAAGTTCACCCCTGTATAATGAAGAACATACAACTTTTACCTTATGAACTATTACTCCCCTATGTCTAGGGTTAAGTACAAGTTATCTAAATGTCTTTAAATAACCTTTCATTCATATTATTCATTGAGTTCTTATTCATAGACCATGTTTGTACTTATGAATCTACTTATTTTAGTTGATCATTCCCAAAACAAGTTTGAAAGCATTATGACACAAGAAATAAAACGCAAACGTCATAACATTACACAAACTTTACTCAAGGTTCATTACAAACATGAGAACAATCCAACCACAAAAGTTTAGCTCATGACAAGCTTCATCAAAACAACATAAACTAAAAAGATTATGTTACCGTATGTGAGCAAGAGAAGGATGTTTACAAAAGATGCACTCCAACAATCCCAAGTCATACACGTTGAATGATGCTTTGTTGTGAGCAAACCGTAGGTGATGTATGAAACTATACTAAAGTTTAAAGCTTAAAAGTAGAGTAACAATGGAAGAAGTCTAAAATGTCAAGTTAGGTTTTTCTCCAAATCTCTCTACTCTCTTCTTTCTACGAATACTATCTATATTCTATTAGTGTCTATATATTTCTATATTATGGAGAGTATAATACTTAGATGTTATCTTCAATTTCATAAAGTGGCTTTACAAAAGGGCAATGATTGAAATCACCACCAACTATCACCTGAACATCAATTAGGAGACGCCAAGTGTTTTATTGAGTCCACTTGCATGCTTCAATGTCAGGTTGAGAAGAAGAAGATCAAGATGATGACTCATCAGGCAGTAAGTGGCTGCGTAAATATCCAAGTGGCCAATTACCTCAAGGCGCCGTAGCGCTTACAGTTACATAACGCCCACCGCTGCAGCGCTCAAGCAAACATCAAAATATTCACAAAGACATCTATTATGCCCAATATTTATGAAATTAACTCTTAACCTCTAATTATGCTCTTAATGACATATTCACATATGAAAGTACTAAAATTACTTGAGAACTCAGTTTGATTTACGTAATAAAGGCATAAATAACTCATACAAATATGAGTTATCAATATCCAGGAAATGTCAATGGTATTTGGTTTTTTTGGTCACATTGCTCTTGAATATGTTCCAGCAACAACAACAAGAGTTAGTGGAAAGGTTGCTATTCTTGGAATCAATCATTTTGTCCAGGTATATGGAAGTGGCCTTGGTGTTTGGTGTTGGTACAAAACCCAACAGTCTGGAGCTTATCCAATTGTTATATCTAATATTCCAAGTTTGTTCAATTACATGAAGCCACTCATTTATAGAAATGGAAATCTCTGGGAATGGAAAAAGATGATCATGCTTGGAAGTGCTATTACTGGGGATGTGTTTCCAACATGGGCAAATTCTGAATGCCATTCGTTAAAGGCTCAATGGGATGAAATATTGATATGTTTTGCTACTAAAGCCATATTTGTTGGGAAATTGTGTGTTGATAAGATGATATTCTGTTCTGATGCCACGGAACTAGTACATGTATTAATCAATTGGTTCCCATATCTAAGCAAATTTGGAGCACAATGTTCATGGCTTAAAGTGGGTGGTGCTTATCTTATGGCTCTTCCACGACATTTCAAGGATGGGGGTTTCTGCGAGCAGGGTCGACTATTTCATCCATACCGAGGGGTCCTTACAATTCAAGCAATGGGATCCGGGTGGTTATTCTCCTGTGCACCAGAAGGGTCTACTTGACTTCAACCTTGAGGACAAGGTTGTTTTAAAGGGGAATGTATTGTAATGAGTGAAGCAATGATAAGTCCAAGTGAAGAAGGAAGAGAAACTGTAACAGCGGTTAGTGAAGCAAAACAGCAAACCGAGTGCTGAGGAGGAGCAGAAGAGTGTGATTGTCAAACAAACGCTTAATAGATTGAGCTAGCATTTAGTATAAATAGTGGAGTGACTTTGTAGAGAGGTATCTTGATTGTAATCGACTCAGTTCTCTCTCTCTCTGATTTTCCCTCTCTTTTCTATTATTCTTTCCTTCCCTGTAACCGTTTTCCCGTGCCCCATAACGAAATCCGCCATAGCAGCAGTTGCTGCGTTTCTCAATAAACGACCCGTTTCACAGAATTGATATCCAAATCATAACATGCTTAGCAATATGTTGCGGAATGTAAATATTAAAATACCAAAATAATTAAATAATAATTCAATTATTTAAAACACATGTTGTATGTTGTCTATTGTCTATATTTAATGTGTGCAGCAAATTTGTTTTTTTTTTTTATAATCTACGTACACCAAATAATACTTGCCAAATATTATCTGGATGAGCAGTTGAGGCCCATCCTCCCTTAATCAAGTGTCGATGGTTCGATTCTTGCATTGGGTATGGAGCAGCTTTAAATCCCTAGACCAGCTGTCCCACTGTTCGAGGTGCCTCCAATCCAGCAAGAGGATTAGTCACTGGATTCACCTGTAGATACCCTGATTTATACAAAAATGTTATTAAAAAAATCTTATACCCGTGCATGACAGGTCATGTAAACTAGTTTTTGATAGATCAAATCATCAAATGGAGGAGGTGGATCTCTAAAAAAAATCAATGAATGAAATTGAAAGCATTTTTAATGAGGATACACTAGAACTTTCAAGAATGGTCGGCTCTAGTAGGGTCCACAAGCACATCGTAGCCTCCCATGGTGACGTGGCAACCGATGGAATTCACCACCCAAACTCACATCACAAGGAATGGACGGCTGGGAACTTTTTTGGATTTCAAATAAGCCAACGCAATATTTTCTTTTCGCTGTTTGGTTGTCAAAAGGAGTCCACTTTTTCCTTCGGCATTTTCCACAATAATCGCGATTAATTTTCTTTTCCCTTCTTTATCGGGATAGGTTTATCCCGAAACCAAACAGCACAAAAAACGGCACTGTCCAAGTTGAAAGTTCATTTGCATTTGAGTTTCATTTCACTCTCATTTAGCCTCCTTCGTTGTTTGATATATAAAGCTTATTTTCTCTGACATTGCCGAAACACTTGCCCCGCTGTTGCTGCCGCTGCTCCACCACTCACCAAAACACTTCAACTGCAAATAGCATTTCGTTCAAAGAAGGTGCGTCCCGATCACTGTTTCTGCGATTTGCTTTTTATTTTTTGGTTTTTTTTGGGGTGATCTTTTGTGTTAACGTGGTCTTTTCTCACTCTAGATCGGTAAACTTTGTTCTGCTTTCTGGATCGAAAATTTTCTGACTTTAGTTGCTCTTGCTGATCTAGATCTACTCTGTAGATACTAATCTTATGTCTTTAGATTCTGATTTTTGCTTAATTTTCTTGTAGCTTATTCTAATAATCGAGATTTGATTTTTTGGTTCGTTTTCGTGCGATTTCTAGTTGATCAAACCGATAGATGTTGTTCTTAATTTGCCTTCATATTTTTTCTGTTTCTTTCTCGATTTTATGAGTCTTGTGGATTCGTTCTGCTGTGCATGTTTCCGATCTTTTTAGTGTGTTGATGTTTTTCATTTTATATGCATGAAAATGACGAAATTGCTTGTTTCTTTTCTTGTCTGAACGATTAATGAAATCACTGTGCGTAGTAATTGACTTATTTTGCATGATTGAAAAGAAACTAAGTGGTTCTCTAGTTGTCCGAACTTTTGATTCCTGCACATTCTTTCTTTTTGGTTTTGTTTTTTTTTCTAAACAACTTCTTTCCTTTCTAATGTACAGATTATAAAAGATGGCCGATGCCGAAGACATTCAACCTCTTGTTGTTGACAATGGAACTGGAATGGTCAAGGTTAGTGAATGTGCTCTGCTAGTTGATGCCTTGTTGCGTGCTTTGTCATATACAAAACTGTTTGTTGTGTGCTTGCTTTGCTAGTATAATTAAAAGGATAATTGTTTTTTGATCAATAATGTTTGTTTTCTCCCGTGTTTGCAGGCTGGTTTTGCAGGTGATGATGCTCCTAGGGCTGTGTTCCCCAGTATTATTGGGCGACCACGACATACTGGTGTAATGGTTGGTATGGGTCAGAAGGATGCTTATGTTGGTGATGAAGCCCAGTCAAAAAGGGGTATACTCACATTGAAGTATCCTATAGAGCATGGCATAGTCAGTAACTGGGATGATATGGAAAAGATTTGGCATCACACATTTTACAATGAGCTTCGTGTTGCCCCTGAAGAACACCCCGTGCTTCTTACCGAGGCACCACTCAATCCCAAAGCCAACAGAGAGAAGATGACCCAGATTATGTTTGAGACTTTCAATGTGCCTGCCATGTATGTTGCAATTCAGGCCGTCTTGTCTCTGTATGCCAGTGGACGTACTACAGGTTTGTTTCTGTAGCTGATTTCGGTTTTACTATTTTGTGATCTCATGTTTTCATTGGATTAGGTCAAACTTAACTTATTGCCTAATGCAGCAAGTTGGCTAAGTTCTGGTCTCATGAATATGATTATGTGAGACAATCATGATTTGTGAAGTTTAAATTTGGCATGTTGTTGCATTTTGCAAACTTTTAGAAGCTGGTTGGAGTTCTGTATGATTTGGTTTTTCTTTTATAAGCTTAGTTGAATTACGTTGACATTTCACTTGTTAAAGGGTGGGGGTACATTGAATTCTACACTGATTCCTTGTCACCTGCTTATGATTTTGTTTCCTTACTTGTTTGTATTGTTATGGAGGTTTTAAGTTGTTACTTGCATATATAGGTATTGTGCTTGATTCTGGTGATGGTGTGAGCCACACTGTGCCCATATATGAAGGATATGCTCTTCCTCACGCAATTCTTCGGTTGGACCTTGCTGGCCGTGATTTGACAGAGTACTTGGTAAAGATTCTTACCGAAAGAGGATACTCCTTCAGTACCTCTGCAGAAAAGGAAATTGTCCGTGATGTGAAGGAGAAACTAGCATATGTGGCCCTTGATTTTGAACAAGAAATGGAGACTACCAAGAGTAGTTCTGCTGTGGAAAAGAACTATGAATTGCCTGATGGGCAGGTTATTACAATCGGTTCAGAGAGATTCCGGTGCCCAGAAGTACTCTTCCAGCCTTCTCTAATTGGTATGGAAGCTACTGGAATTCATGAAACTACATACAACTCCATCATGAAATGTGATGTTGATATTAGGAAGGATCTATATGGAAATATTGTGCTTAGTGGTGGGTCTACTATGTTTCCTGGAATTGCTGATCGTATGAGCAAGGAAATTAGTTCTCTTGCTCCAAGCAGCATGAAGATCAAGGTGGTTGCACCTCCCGAGAGGAAGTACAGTGTCTGGATTGGTGGTTCTATCTTGGCATCACTTAGCACCTTTCAACAGGTTCGAACTCATGCTTTCTCAACTGTTTTTTTTTCATTCTTTTTTTCATTTGTGCCATAATCAGGAGAGTGTACCAATTTATGGAATTCATGGGATGCTTTCATTGTCCCTTCTATGCAGATGTGGATCTCTAAGGGTGAATATGATGAATCTGGGCCAGCTATCGTTCACCGGAAGTGCTTCTGAGTTGGGTAGAGTTGAGATGGTTTGGTGATCAAGTTCTATGTGCACCGAGTCTTGTGCCATATTTCAGTCAAGTTTGGTTGACTTATTTGATGCTTTGGGTTTTTAATAGAAATATATCTAGTTTAATGAATGGATTTGTAAGTTGAGTATGTTATATGTTTCTTCTTTAGGTCCTTGAAAGCCAGACTATTTTTATGCAATTGGCGGGGTTGTATTCGAACTTTGTAGGTTCTGTTTGGTTTGATTTTTTTTATTTGTTTTTCATGCTGGCCATGAATTTAGGTGCCTCGAGTTAGGATGGGAGGATAAGTCTAAGCATCATTTTCTCCTAGACAGGGATTTTTGAGTCGATTTCTGTTTATATTTATTATATGCTTAGTTGGTTTTCATATTTGCAGTGCAGTTTCAGCATTTTTTTCTTCATTTTCTTGTATGATTAATCCGTTATATTGATGAGTGTAAATAGTCCCCTTATATTGATGAAAATCTATTTGGACGGACGCGCCTATGGCTGTGAAGAGTTGGTTGTTGGCAGATCGACTTTTGTTGAGGAAAATAGTCATCTGTTTTATGTTATTGCTCGTTTTTTTACTTTTTTTTTTTAATTTGGCTTTGTTTTAGAGTAAAGTCTGATTTATTTTGTTTATCCAGTATTTATTGATTTTGTTTGTATTGGGCTTCGATTTGTTAAAATATATAGGAAATAATTTGTAATCTATAAAATATTACATTAAACAACTTAAAATATTAAGAGCTCGTTTGATTTTCCTTTTGAGAAACATTTTTTAGTTTTTAAAAATTTTTAAAAAATAAATTTGTTAGTTTTTCTAAAACATAAAACAGTTTTTTAGAAATAAATTTAAAATGCTATAAATATTTTATTCAAAAGTCTTAAATTGTTGAAGTTTTTAAATTAGGATTCAAATTATATTACATAGATTTGTTAGTCCCTGAATTAATGTTAATGGTATTATTAATTTATTAAATTGCAATTACTCTTTGTTTGTATACTTATCATATATAGGTGATATGTAATTCTCTTAACATTCAAAAACAATGTTTATAAAAAAAATGTTTATCAAAAATATATATTCAAAAAGAATATAATTTTTAAAGATTTCTTAAAAAAATGATTTTTCATTAAAATTAAAATAGAAGACGACCTCGTTGTAGGGCATCATCCCACCATTAATATCTTATTTTGTATTTTTTTTACAATAAGCACTCAGTGTATTTCCTTCATAATCAAATTAGAAATAGATGATGAATATTAGAGTACTCATGAGGACTAACCGACAGCAATGCCACCCCCGTCAATGAGTAATCTTGTTAGCATTCCTCGTAACAAACTCAGAAATAAGAGCACTCTTAAAATTAAAAGCATCAACAACAAACCTCGAATTTAACTCGAACACCATGTCCTTATAGCCCAAGTCACGAACCCAATTAATAGCCAATAGCAATCTCATGGACTCACCAATAACAACATTCGTAATAAGGGAAAACCATAAAGTCTTTGCCCGAATAAGGTTACCGTCATCATCCTGAAGACAAATATCGATACCCACCTTGTTTGCTACTAAGGAAAAAGATGCGTCCACATTACATGTAACCAAGCCAAGTGGCGGCTTCATACAGGAGTTTCTTGCTACAGCATTCCCCGAACCAATCACAACAACATTCCGTTATAACGTTGTTTCTGCTCATGGGTATTGGTCTAGTCCCCCTATGTTTATTGTTTATTTTCTAGTTTTTATCAATAAAATTTAGGGGGAGTACTCTTTCCTTCCTGGTGCTTTTTCCCTAAGGAGGTTTTTGCATCAGAAGGTTTTAACGAGGCTCCATAACTGAGGTTTAGTGTAACACCCCGCAATTTTACCAAAGCGGAATGTCAACACATAATGCCCTAACTGAGAATATACAAGACTATTATGGATTCAATTTAAAACTTAACATAATATTGGGATCAACCAAAAAATAACAACATATGTCTCGGTTCGTAGACCACCATATCCTGGAATACAAACTTGAGATAAACAACTTAAACCGAATCCACAACAGCTAACTAAAGGGCCAAGATTCGATCCAAAGATCAAATTACAAAGACTACCCCATAAACTAGGTATCTGTCCTCCAAAATTCCCTTTAATGGAAATCCAACTAGAGTAGCTTCCACACTGAGAATTTGTACCTGAAAACCACAAAACATAAACAGTGAGATTACAAATCTCAATGAGCGCCTCTGTGACCCCTTACGGTTCCTCTCATTAGTTCTTTTTAATTTTTGATTTTTATGCCTTATTTGATCGTAGTCCAAGGGAATAACTACGTGCAAACTTTTTTCATGATATAACACAACACCGATAACCATTTACTCGATTCCTGGTGAACCCGGTCTGCTAACCTTGCGCTAACGGGCAAACATGAACGGGGCCTAGGGTTCGGGCTCATGACTTCCCCACCCTAGTATGCTAATTCTCTTGGGTCGTCACTCTATTCTTGATATATTTTTATATATATATATATATATATATATATATATATATATATATATATATATATATATATATATCAACTTTACATTAAACTTTAATCTTAACTCTAATGAGCATGTAATCAAATGTTATGATCATATTATGGGGTTATCTCTCTTGTGGATACTATTCGGTTAAGGATAACTCATAATCCACTTTGAAATACTTTAAAGGGTTCTCACTCGTTACTTGATATTTCAAACAATCAACAATTCAATTATCATATTCCAGCATCATATGGTCACCAATCATGCATTCATATCATTCATAATCATGGAGCAACGATAGCCACATTCAAGCGTTTCCATAGACAGTCTAGGTGCAGTAAAATTTCTGCAGTAGTACGTAAACTTCAACAATTTCTTTAACATAGAAAACGATATAGAAATCAAGCAAACAAATATTCTTTGGAAACCTTAGAGTGTCTAGTTTATGGATATAATTTTTATTTATTTGTTTATGTAGCCAAAAAGTAAAGTTTTTCAAAATAAAACATAGGAGTCCAGAAACAGGACAGCAACTGTTTCCCAACTTGTAACTCAGTTTTCTTATTGAATTATCAACCAAATGAATCAAACCAAGTGTCAAAATTGAAGTAAAACGAGTCTAGTTTCCAATGAAACAGAAATCATTTAAAATGGAGCCTTACCTAAGTCGCTACGAGCAAAACACCGAACCTATACCCAAAACAGTCCCAGATTTTTGACTCGACTTGCAACCGGAAATTCTCCCATAATTCTTACCCAAATTTATTAAACTCAGTGCCTAAATTGTAGCAAATTGTGTCTAGTTTCCTGTAAAACAAACCCTACAATTTTTGGACACAAAAAAAGTTCACAATCACAAAAACACTGAACCTATAGCAAAACCGGCCCAAACGAAAATTCAGCACAACAACATTATACACAATTAACACCATCAATTCATCCAAATCTCAGCAGTCACATTCAATCACATACTAACAATTCAGAATACATATAACTGTTAAAAACACATAACGTGATGAGGACACTCACCGGCATCGAGCTTTACGAAATACACAACCAATACGGTCCCAATTCAACAAACCGAAATCTTGAAGCTTCCAACTCTCTCAAACTCGACCCCCACGCCTCTACACCCTATGAACAGCAACCAATGCCAATTATAAACCCTTGAATGGTGAAGTAATCCCAACAATCAGAACACCAGGTTCCTATCTTCAAGTGTTATCTCCAAAAACCGAAATTCTACGAAAACCGATTTCCAAAGCTTCACACTTCCTCTAACTCGAACCCAACCTCTAAAAACAGCACCCAAAACTTACTCCCCACCCATGCAATGCTAAATCTTCTTCCAATAGTTCAATAATCAGCTCCTATCCTCAAGTTAGTAGCCCCTAAACCCAAACCAATGGAATGATTCATCTTCTTCCCTTCAAAAGGGTCTACAATGGAGTTGGGCTATGTAGAGGAATGATGGTGATGAAAAGAGGATGGTTAGAATGAGGAGAAGGAGATGAACACAATGGCACTATGTTGTGATTCACGCGTGTCAACGAACCTGGAAAAAACAAGAACACACAAATTGCGGAATAACAGCACAGTGCTGTCAGTACTTGTTGCTACAGCACTGTCAAGACATGATATATGAAAACTAAGAAATCAATTAAAGAAAGAGATAAAGGATAGAGAAAATGAACACCCAAGATGGTAACCCGGTTCGGAGTTAATTCTCCTACTCTGGGGGACAGAATCCGACTTGAAGACTTCACTATATGATCACAAGTTACACCACAAGATACATCCACAGCACTAGGCAATGCTGTCCAGGAATCCCAATCTCCCAGGTGTTTCCCCACTCACTGATCACTCTAATCTTCACTCCAAGTGTTTCCCAATGTTTCTGAAATGCGATAATGATCTATTGATCCTATTCACTCCACACATAAAACCCCCTAAGGTGGAGCTTTATATAATAGCTCATTACTACCCCAAACTCATACAAGTTTGTTACATCAGTTATAACTAACCAACTAATTATAACTAACCCAAACAGAAATGATTACATCAGGAATAACAGAAAAATAACCGTCTTAACAGAAACAATAACAAATCCACGCAGTGATGCTGCAGGCGATGCTAACAGCACCTGATAAGGTCCAGGCAGAATGCATATGATGCTGTAGCACCATAACCCAACAATTCTCCACCTTGGTGCAAAGCACCCCTTCATCACAATGTCTTCAAGTCAGGATTCCTTCATGTCCAAAATCATCAATCAACATCTATATTGAGCAAATCCAAGCAGTGCTTGAACTTGCCAACTGCGACAGGTTTAGTGAGCATGTCAGTAGGGTTATCATCTTTATGAACCTTCTGAATTTCCACTTCTCCACTATCCACCATGTCTTTGATGAAGTGCAGTCTATGTCAATATGCTTGGTCCTTTCATGGTACATTTGGTTCTTGCATAAGTGAATAGCACTTTGACTATCACTATGCATACACACAGACTCTTGTTTCAAGCCTAATTTATTCACCAAATTCCGTAACCATATAGCTTCCTTCACAGCATCCGTTAAGGCAATAAATTCAGCCTCCGTGGTTGAGAGAGCCACAATGTTCTCCAATGATGCCTTCCAACTGATGGTGTTCCCAAACAATGTGAAAATATACCCTGAGATAGACCTCCTTTTGTCTAAATCTCCTGCATAATCTGACTCTGCATACCCTTCCACTGGCTGATCAGTATCCTTGCCTCTGGTATACACTAACCCATGGGATTGAGTCCCTTTCAAGTACTTTAGAACCCATTTAACAACTTGACAATGTTCCCTTCCAGAATTTCCCATGAATCTGCTAGTGATGCTGACAGCATGAGAAATATCAGGCCTAGAACATACCATAGCATACATTATGCTACCTATGGCATTAACATAAGGCACTTGATTAATTTCAGTCTTCTCCTCTTGAGTAACTGGACATTGAGTTGATGAAAGTCTAAAGTGTTGAGCTAATGGAACACTAGTAGACTTAGCATCACTCATGTTGAGCCTCTTTACCACTTTTCCAAGATAATCCCTTTGAGACAGAACCAATTTATTCTTCTCCCTGCACCTTCTAATCTCCATTCCCAGTATCTTCCCTACAGCTCCCAGATCCTTCATCTCAAATTGCTCCTTTAGCAATTTCTTCAAAGAATCAATCTGCAACATGCTTTTGCAGGCTAGAAGCATGTCATCAACATAGAGTAACAGATACACATAGAGATCATTTGTTATCTTCTTATAATAAACACAACAATCAGATATGAATTTTTGAAAATTGTGCTTTATCATAAAAGAATCAAACTTAAGATACCATTGCCTTGGCGATTGCTTAAGGCCATAAAGAGACTTCATCAAGCGACACACCCAATTCTCCTTTCCTTCAACTTCAAAACCAGTAGGTTGCTGCATGTAGATGGTTTCATGAAGATCTCGATGTAGGAAAGTCGTCTTCACATCCATTTGCTCCAATTCCATATTGTAACGAGCAACCATGGATAATAAGACCCTAATAGATGAGTGCTTTACAACCGGAGAGAATATTTCATCATAATCTATTCCCTCCCTTTAATTGAACCCTTTAGCAACTAATTTTGCTTTAAATCTAGCTGGTTCAACCCCAGGAATTCCTTCCTTCCTCTTAAAGATCCATTTACTTCCAATGATCTTTGTCTTCTCAGGTCTTGCAACCAAAGACCAAGTGCTATTCTTTTCCAGAGAAGCTAGTTCCTCTGTCATGGCCAACATCCAACTCTGTCTATCCTTGCTGCTAATTGCTTCAGCAAATGTCTTTGGCTCCTCATTTATTATGTCTTCAGCTGTGTTGAAAGCATAGCTAAACATATCTGCAGAAAACCCATATCTTGTAGGTGGTCTAATGTTCCTTCTATCCCTGTCCCTTGCTAGAAGATAGTCATCCTCTTCAGTGTGCTCATTATCAATAAGGTCTACTTCCTCATTGATTTGCTCAATGTCTTGTTCTGCTGTTTGAGATTGATGATTGTCTTGGTCACTGTGCTCCACCTCAAAATCAAAACTATCAAGCTCTTTTTTATCAGTAGCTTGATCTTCAGCACTCCTAGATGACTTGTAAAATTCCGTTTCATTGAATTTTACATCTCTGCTAATGATGCATCTTTTGCTCTCTATGCACCATACCTTGTAGCCTTTGACTCCTCCAGGATAACCTACAAAATAACATTTTCTTGCCCTTGGAACCAACTTGCCCTCATTAACATGATAATAGGCAATACATTCAAAAACTTTCAAGTGTGAATAGCTAGTTATCTTGCCATTCCACACTTCTTGAGGAGTTTTCAGATTTATTGCTGTTGAAGGACTCATGTTAATGAGATAGCATGCTGTGTGGGCAGCTTCTGCCCAAAACTTTACCTGCATACCCGAGTTAGATAACATACACCTCATTCTTTCCAACATAGTCCTATTCATCCTTTCAGCTAGGCCATTTTGTTGAGGGGTATTCCTAACAGTTTTATGCCTAAGTATGCCATGATCTTTACAATAGCTAGTGAATTCCTCACTACAAAACTCTAAGCCATTATCAGTTTTTAAAGTTTTAATTTCCTTTCAGTTTTGGTTTCTATCATGATTTTCCGTTCCTTAAAAGCCCTAAAAGCTTCATCTTTACTTTTAAGAAAATAAATCCAAACCTTCCTACTGAAATCATCTAAGAATGTAATAAAGTACTTAATACCTCCATGTGAAGCCACCCTTGCTGGTCCCCATAGATCACTATGGACATAGTCAAGAACTCCCTTTGTGGAATGATTGGCCTTGGAGAACTTCACCCTATGCATTTTCCCTAGAACACAGTGTTCACAGAAAGGTAAATCTCCAACCTTGTCCTCACCTAGGACTCCCTTTGTGCCAAGAATTTGCATTCCCCTTTGACTAACATGACCAAGCCTTTGGTGCCATAGCACTGCCTTGTTGCAGCATTCTGATGCTATAGCAGCACTTCCCGTGACAGCACTACCTTTCAGAATGTAGATTCCATGTTTCCTGTAACCCTCCATCACGACTGTTGACCCTTTCATGACCTTGAGGATACCATCATGAGACTCAAAAGAACACCCATTTTCTTCTAGCATTCCCAGAGATATTAAATTCCTCTTTAGATTAGGAACATGTCTCACATCTGTTAGAACCCTTTGTGTTCCATCTTCCAATCTCAACATTATGGAACACAGGAATTGGTTCCATAATCTCACCCTTGAACACACCAACCAATCCCTGTTGTGCAAGCATAGCCTTCATCTTGATGCGCCACAACCCGAAATCGTTCTTGCCGCTGAACTTGTCCACTTCGTATTTTGTTGACACCACGATTCCAAGACCGATTCAACCTTGCTTTGATACCAATTGTTGTGATTCACGCGTGTCAACGAACCTGGAAAAAACAATAACACACAAATTGCGGAATAACAGCACAGTGCTGTCAGTAGTCGTTGCTACATCACTGACAAGACAGGATATATGAAAACTAAGAAATCAATTAAAGAAAGAGATAAAGAATACAGAAAATGAACACCCAAGATGGTAACCCAGTTCAGAGTTAATTCTCCTACTCTGGGGGACAGAATCTGACTTGAAGACTTCACTATATGATCACAAGTTACACCACAAGATACATCCACAGCACTAGGCAATACTGTCCAGGAATCCCAATCTCCCAGGTGTTTACCCACTCACTGATCACTCTAATCTTCACTCCAAGTGTTTCCCAATGTTTTTGAAATATGATAATGATCTATTGATCCTATTCACTCCACACATAAAACCCCCTAAGACGGAGCTTTATATAATAGCTCATTACTACCCCAAACCCATACAAGTTTGTTACATCAGTTATAACTAACTAACTAATTATAACTAACCCAAACAGAAACGGTTACAGCAGGAATAACAGAAATAACTGTCTTAACAAAAACAATAACAGTTAGTGATTATGCAGGCGATGCTAACAGCACCTGATAAGGTCAAGGCAGAATGCATATGATGCTGTAGCACCATAACCCAACACACTAAAAGATAAGACATGCAACAAACTTTGCTCAACTCTCCCTTCCCTCTCCCTTTCGCCAAGCTCTCTCCCTCACTCTCTTTCTCAACTCACTTTCTTTTCTTTTTTCAAAGCACATAAGTGTGAGTGTGTTTTGTTATGGGAGTGAGGAGAGTCCTAAGGAGCTGAAGGCAGTTTTTAAAAAAATATGGTAAAATGACTGTTATGCCCTTACTCCTATTTTCTCGCTTAAAAACCCCTTTTGTCAAATGATCAACCAACCAATACTAACAATTAGTACAATTAAGCAATTATAATGGTCGATCATCTATTCAAACATATTCACACAACTTAATTAGAAATTAATTGGATAAAATCACCTACTAATCTCAAGAATTAAGATTTGTCACTTTGAGGATGTTACAATAATTAAGTAATTCTAATTAGAAATCAATGGGACACAATCAATTGTTAAATAAATTGTACTTTTCAACATTTATCTTTGACCAAAATTTCAGTTTGGTCACTATTAGAAATCTCGGTATTACCTCCAGAACTTCCTGCTCCGCAATTTGCTGGGCATTTGAGTTGGCAGGTAAGTTGGCATGTAATTTTTGATTTTCCCAAGAACTATAGTTCGCATGAAATTTCTTTTATTATTATTAAAAAAACTGAAAAACTGACAAAAATTCTTTTATTTTTATTTTTTAAAAAATTTAAATCTGTTTTTTTTAAAAAGTTTTTTTGACTAAATTTTTTAGAAAACTTTAAAAAGAGAAATTGAAGCTTCGTTCACTCTCATCGTCTTCTTCGTTCCTCTCATCGTCTCTCACCGTTGAACTTGTCTCTCGCCGATCTCTTCACCGTCGAGTTCATAGACCGCAGCGCCACCTCCGTGTTCCTCTTCATCTTCCTCAGTTCACACCAACAGTGACCGCGACGCCACCTCCGCCGCATCTTCCTCTTCCTCACGCGGACGCCACCAGACCATCACGCACTAGTGCAAAATCAGGAAAAGAATTAGACATTTAAAGTCAGGCGCTCAAATGCCTGACTTTATATGTTGAGGGGGTTGCAAACTTGTAATTAAAAGGCAAAACTCGCGAGTTTTAAAGTCAGGCGAATACACGCCTGACTTCTAAAGCGAAAAATAGAAAAAAAAATTAGACTTTAGAAGTCAGGCGTGTATTCGCCTGACTACATAAGTTGACATGGTGGCAAACTTGTAATTAAGGGTGAAATTCTTTTTTTCTATTTTAGTACTTTAGAAGTCAGGCATATACACGCCTGACCTCTAAAGTACTAAAATAAAAAAAAACAATTTCACCCTCACTATCAGAATCAGAACACTCCTCTCCTCTCCATTCTCACTCTCACTCTCACGCGAACCCTAAACACTCCTCTTCTCTCTAATCCTTCTTCTTCTCTCTATCGGACCTCACCCCCCTCACCGTCACCCTCACTCCCTCACCCCCTCACCGTCACCCTCACTCCCTCACTCCCTCACTCCCTCACCGTCACTTCCTCACCCTCACTGTCACCTTCCTCACGCTCACTCTCTCACTCCCTCACCGTCACCTTCCTCGCCCTCACTCCCTCACTCCCTCACCGTCACCTTCCTTAGTCTCTCACGCTCACTCCGTTCCTCTTCGCACCCTCCTATCTCTTCGCACCGTCCTCTCACGCTCGCTTCTCACGCTCACTCCGTTCCTCTTCCTCACGTCTGGATCTGAAACTGGATCTACAACTGGGAACAGTAGATCTACAAAAAACGACTCAGTCACCGGTTCCTTCTTCTCCAGCAGAGACTACACAAGGTATGGATCTCTAACACGAAGAACCCTCTTCACTCTCAGATCTCCACGCTGTTCTCACCATTTCCACAAACCCTTGACCGCCACCTTCCCCCTCATTTTTCGATCACCATAGACGTCCAATCAAAAAACGAGTTTGATATATGGTATCCCCTAAGCGTCCGCATGAAAACCCCTCAAGAAATTTCAAGTTCGGAGAACTCTCCACCGGAGCTCCGCCGTGCCGGAAATCGCACCACCGCACCACCGCTCCAGAACTCGCGGCGAGGTAGTTTTCTAATTTCATGTCTTAGCCAGTAGATTACTCACTGCTCTAATTGTTCTTCCGAAAGGATTAACTAATGGAATAATGTTACTTTTATGGTGGGTCTCAGACATTTTTATTTCCTTCATTTTAAATGTTGTTTTTGTAGGTTGGATTGCTATAAACAAATATCAGTTCTTAATTAGTGCAGAAAATGTCATAACTTGCATTCATTTTTTTTTTAAATCACTTGCCTCATCAAATCGTAAGACTATTGGATATGAATGATCCTACTAATGTAATGGCTAAACATGATTGACGACAAAATATTGAATTTATTGTAAATTAATTGTTAGATAAGTACCGAGTGTTGTGCATATGTGATGATGATAGTTTCTTAGTTTGCATGTTTCACTGAATGATTTTTTGACTCAAAAATTTCATTGAATGATGAGTGGCAAAGATCCTAATAATTTGGCTTTATGCATGTTATATGTTTCTTCTATTTTTTGGTTTTGTTCTTACCCAAAATAGAAAATATATTTACTATGATGTGGTTTCATTACTCAAGTATTCCCACTAGCATGGAGAGTTCAAAATTGGAAGATGATGTTTCTAATTATGAAGATGATTTTCCATTTATTGTTTCAGTATTATCAGATTTCTCATCTTTCCCTCTCATTTATGTTGTTTATTTATTTTTATTCCTTTCAGCTTCTCTGGCTATTCTTCATCCTGTTTTCGCAACAAGGTATAAACCCTCATCTTCATTTAGTTTTTGATTTATTAACCATAGTTGATGCTTACTTGAGGAGACACAATATTAATTTCTGTTTTTCTGATATATTTCTTCCTAACATTCTCTTTGGTTGGTTGTTGCAGCAACAGAAAGACCATGTATGTGATGCATGTTTATTAACTGTTTTTGTACATGTTGATTCTCTAAGTTAGTCGGATAATCAGGTAACTTTTTATCATTTTTGTTCCCTTCTCTCAACTTCATTCTTAATTTCTCTTCCCTAAATCTAATCCCTCTTTCCATTCCTTTTACATTGATGAGCACTCATCGTTTAAGAGGCTATGAAGGGAATGTGGCAAGTATTTATGTTTTGAAGCTCTGTCAAGTCATTTTCTTTATAAAATTTTGTTGGTTCTTACTTCTTAACACTTTATTTCTTATGTGGCTTTTGTTGTTGCTGGTATTATATTTAAAAAGTTTAAAGTTGTTTGTGAAAATTATTTTGGATCATCTATATTAATTTGGGTACTACTACTGTTCACATAATACTTCTTCGCTATAAGTATGCATTTCAATATTTGATAGTGTTATTTATTCTTTGTTGTTTTCGATTCAGGAAAAGATATTGGCTTTCAGTTTGTCATCCCAAGCACTCTCATTGGTCAGGATGCTGTAGAAGAGCTTCAAGCATATATAAAGACAGACAAGTGAGTTTTAAAAAATCTCCAATATGGAAGTTAGTCACACTTATTTTGAATAGATTTGATCACTGAAATTTTGTTGCTAATATATATGGAAGTTAGTCACACTTATTTCTATATTAGTCCAATAGTTCCCTATATCTGTAATTCCTTAATTTAGTTGTTTCTAACTTCCATGTAGGTATGCATCTTGTGACAAAACAATTACAGAAATATATTAGAAATAAAGTTTCATGTCTTTTTTTTGACCAAAAAAGTTTCATGTCTTGTTTCTTGTTTAAATCTACTGATACGACTTTCTTTTATACTTACCCTTAGTGTATGGCAGTGTTGTTTGCGGCATTGGAGTCACATTGATCGAACCATTGCACCACTCATCCCTTTTCAGCCGTGAGATGATATATGGTTACCCAGATGATTTTGAAAGGTTAATGATCAACTAGTTAGTATCTAATCAGTAATTTATTTTCCGGGTATAAGTGAGGGAGATTAAAATCTGATCAAATTAAGACTTTTCCTTTATTATGGTGTACATATGTGTCAATAATCTTGATGTCATGCCTTCTTTGACTGCCAGGTTTTCTTATTTTTGTCGTGCCTCACTGGATTACATAGCAAAATGTGGGAAGAAGCCCGATGTATTGCATCTACATAACTGGGAGACTGCCATTGTCGGCCCCCTTTTTTGGGATATATTTGTCAATAAGGTATCTGTTCTTAATTTTATTAATTTTAATTTGTAAATCTTCAATTGGTATGAATGCCTCTGCTAATGGGAGAGCCTGTCTCTACTTTCTCCATCCTGTCGCTGATTGGAAACTGCATTAACTATTGCTGTTGGCATTATCATCTTTGCTATTCATACTTAAATTGCTTTGATTTTTTTAAAACAAATTCTGTAGAGTTCACCTTCTGTTATAGGGACAATTTAAGTAAGGAAGGTTATATTGCATTGTCAGAGATCTTTATTGCCACTTTTTTTGGTTTCTCGTTATTTATGTTGAAAAACGATCAGTAGCAATATTCTGAATCACTTATTTTGTTTAGGGACTTGGAGGAACCAAAGTATTACTGACATGCCATGGCTTCAATTCACAGGCTAGTTACATATGTTTCCCTGTTGGATGTGCATTTTGTATTGGGTTTTCTCAATCTTGATATTTCTGCCAACTGGAATTTGCATTTGGAAAATTACATCAAAATTTTTAGTCACACGGAGACACCGCTAGTGTTCAAAATATAAGACAACAGGACACCATACACACACACACACACACACACACACACACACATATATATATATATATATATATATATATATATATATATATATATATAGTAATTACTATATGAATAATGCTAGATCGTACGAAACTGTTTGTCAAAAACCGAAGAAACAACTTTGGCATATGAATAATAGCACTACGGTTACAAATTATAGATGTGGATTTGAAGCTTCAAAGTAGATAAAGTAATACACTTGCTTTTGCTGTTATTTCAACTTTGCTTTCAATTGATAGATTTCAAAATTGTTGTCATTTCTATGCAGGAAATTTATAAACCACAGCTTTCAAGAGTTGTTGTAGGTCAGCCCCATGACTTGCATTGAAACGCGGAACGCACGCGATGGAACACCGGAGCAAAGGAAGAGCATCGGTGTATGACTGCCGTCAACGGCGGCCGGAACTTGCACCGACACTGCATCGACACTAGAGGTTTTTCTATTTCTTCAATTTTTCAGTTTCAAATTTTTTCAAATACACATTGATTGAGAACCCGTCGTTTATTGATTTGAATAAAGCTACACTTAAAGTGAACCAAAAATTGGGCAGAGCAAAGTTTGTTTTTCCATAGCTAACTGTTTTGGACTTTGTGTTTGTGTTTTACATTCTTTGCTGGCGATAGAGCATTCTGGCCATCTTCTCACGGATCCCTTGGTCGATCGGATATTCCATCAATAGCAGCGGTGAGGCTGTTTCTGTTTTGTTTTTTCCTCTATATTTGTTGTAAAAAAACATAGTGCTATATTTTCCTTGAACCACAATAGTTTTGAGTTTTTTCCTTGTCTGCAGCATATTATTCTGATTTTATAATGATTGGTTGTAGGTTGTTGGATCACGACAATGGCCTAGGATTTCACGGTATAGAGCATCGGTGAGAACACAATCATCTAAGGCGGAGATAATTGATGCTCTATACAAGCCTTTGGATGATGGAAATGATGATGGTATTATCAGGTTTGTGTAAAACTGTTGAACTATTGCTGTTTTAAATTTATTAGGGAAAAAATACCGAATGTACCCTGAGTTTTATCTCATTTTGATCTAGTCAATATAAACTTTCAAATCTCGAGTCAAAGCTAATGAACTTTTTGAAACTTGCAAAACAAGCCATTATTGCCCAAGTTAAATGAAGACTATTCATCATGTTTTTCTATGACATTTCTCCCCTATAATTTAATTTCTTTTTAAAGTATTTGTTTTTATTGAGAGTTGACTGTATTATGCATGTGATTAGTATGAAAACGGTAGTTGTTGCCTGTGTACTTTACTATATGGTGACTGATCTTGCGGCAAGGGTTGAAGGCAAGCCCTTTAAAAGAAGAAATAATAAAGAAGAATATTTTTGTTTATTTCTTTGTTAATAGTTGCATCGTACATCTTATTTAAAGGAAGAATTCATCCTGATTTAGGAAACTGATCTTCTGAACAAAAGGACAGAATCAAATAAAAAATTACTACCCTAGGATCTGGTCAGATATAAAATTTTACTATAACCTGATACTGATACAGATTTTATTACAAATCAAATCAAATCATAATAAAAAGGGAAACAAATAATAAGAGAACAACTACGAATGTTGCTCATGTTTTTTTTAAATGTTGTTTATTTGTGATGGTAAAACATCTGTTGTTTTTAGTACATTGTCTGATATTTTCTTTGATGCAGGTGGATTTATTCTTCTATAGAGAACCAGAGGAGGCCAAGCAAATAGAGGAAGATGAAGCTCCTGTGCCAGATTATGCTATTGCTGACTTCAATGCTTCTGCTATTCCTTCTGATGGTCAGTGGCCTTCTGCAATTGACCAACCTTGGACTGATGCTGCTCCAGCACCTATTCCAGCTGTCCCTGATGTCAACTGGGCTGCCCCAGAAACTGGGTGAAGAAGACTCACACAGTTGTATATGGCAAGAATACAGTAGTACATATTTGTCCTTCTTTTTGCTTAAACCACTAGTTTGTATATCTGAAGAAGCATTTTTATATATTTATGTATTAATTTTATTTATTGTCTTTCTTACTTTTTCTATTATATGTACTGCAATTTCATCTCAAAGGTTAAACCTATCATTATATGGAGTTTTTGAATTTGTAAAAGAATTTGAATTATGTTGTTTTTGATTTATGGCAGCATGAGGATACATTAAGGCTACCAATTAATTTTTTTTTTTTAAAAAACGAACTTTTAAAGTCAGGCGCCATAAATGCTTGACTTTAAAAGAGACTTACGAAGTCAGGCGCCATAAATGCTTGACTTTAAAAGAGACTTACGATGTCAGGCCATAAATGCTTGACTTTAAAAGAGACTTACGAAGTCAGGCGCCATAAATGCTTGACTTTAAAAGAGACTTACGAAGTCAGGCAATAAATGCTATACTTCAAAACATACTTACGAAGTCAGGCAATAATACATGCTTGACTTTTAATCATACTTACGAAGTCAGGCAATAATAAATGCTTGACTTTAAATCGGACTTACGAAGTTAGGCTATCGCTTGACTTTAAAGCTCCTTACATACAAAGTCGACTTAATAAAAGTCAAGCGGGTGCCTGACTTTAAATCCCCTTTTCGCCTGACTTTAAATCCCTTTTTTGCACTAGTGACGTGTCTGTGAATCTTCCGCGACAGACCTCAGTTCGTCTTTCTCTTCTGTAGCTTAGGTATTTCTCTCATTCAAACCCTAATAATTGATTTTGCCCTAACTTGTTTCCCTGTGCTTTGAACCTGTCCCTAATTCAAACCCTAATTACTTCTGTAATTGATTTTCAACTCCCTGGGAATGGGTAAATTGTTGCACTGATGAGTAAGGGATTTGTTTTGATGTCTTAATCTTAATTTTACACATTTTTAACTTCATGTAATCCTAATTGTTTATCATTTTGAAATCTTATGTTTTTCTAGGGCTGAAGAATCTCCAAAATTTCAGGCCCAAGAGTTAGAATTAGAACTAGTCATCATATATTGATCTTGTTACTAGAGTTTTGTCTATCATGGATTGTATAGTCTCTTATATACTCCTTGTCTTTGTGTGCTTGATATTGCAGTTGGCGCAGGTTAAGGTTATTGGATGAGGATTATTCTGGTGCACTTAAGGTGTATGAGAAAATTTTGAAGGGATGTCTAATGTAGTTTTTATGCATTTAGCACATGATATTAAACACAAATTATAAGTCTGACTTTGAATGAATTTCATCATAAATGTATTTGTGAATGGATGTTTGCTTACTAGCTAGAATGAAATTCATCAAGTATCCACTAAGAGTTGTTCCATTGTAATTGTCAATTTGTTTACTATTGTTTTTTAGGCTGAGAAAAGTAAACAAGAAGCTGAAGGATTTTCAAATCAAGAAGAGCACCCAAATCAGCACAGGCAGAAAGCACAACAAGGATTGAAGTTTGAATGACACTAAGGATGTTCTTAGTAACTGGCAAGAGTTTGATGAGCCCCTTGTGCATGGACTGGCATCATCTGTCATCCTGGTGAACAAAGAGTTCTCTCAGTTTAAGCAAGTAGCACAATGCTTTTCATTCAATTATTACTTTTTCCCCACATTCTCAGCTGAGTGTGACACTTTCTTTGTTGTTATTCAGAAATCCGCCGTACATGCAGCTTGGAGGAATATCTCCTAGCATTGGTTAACTCAGTAGAGTACAGAGATTGTAAGTAGAACTCATTGTTTTAGACTACTTTTATTCTTATTCTATTCAGTGATTAATGAATCGGGGCTCTTCATCATAATGGAGTCATTCCTATTGAGATTACCAATTGTACTGAACTTAGAGCCATGTAAGTTAAATAGTTCAATTCTGTTGCTAGAAACTTGCTATGTAAATTCCCTAAATATGTTTCCTTTTTTATACCATGTTGAATGGCTTATATTTTTCATCTGAATCTAATGAATTGAAAGGTACTTGAGGGCTAATTATTTCCAAGGAGGCATACCATCAGGAATTGGAAACCTTTCATATTTAAATATACTGTAAGCCCCTCTCTTGGTTTATCTCTATGGACCTATCTTTGTTCAGGCTTCAGTTTAACTAAATTGTTTTTGTTTCTTAACTACTTTTTCAGTTTTCATTTAGGATTTTAATGCAAAATTTATTACTGGGATTTATCAAGCAATTCATTAAAAGGAGCTATACCTTCCTCTATTGGCCGTCTCTCACATTTGCATGTTCTGTAAGTCAATTTAGTCTATAGCTCAGTTGCACAGCGATGATGAAAATTTCAATTTTTAGTTTATGCTGATTTTCCTTATCTCTGGAACTTGTCTACCAATTTCTTTTCTGGTGAAATCCCTGACATTGGAGTACTAAGCACCTTCCAAAAGAACTCGTATGTACTCTTGCCTTATACATTTTTTGTCTCTGAATTTATAAATCATGTAATACTTGGTGTTGAGATTGCTAGTATAATCATTCAGTTCCATCTCTAAGATTTTGAATGCTGAGATTTGCTTGTGGTTATTTCCTGCAGAGAAAGTTAAATTTGAATTTTTATATCTGTCACTTCTAGAGTTGATATAGACTATTACCTGAGAGTAGCATACATGATCATGATGCAAATTTGATGTTTTCACTATTGTTTCCCACTTGACATTGCTAGATGTATTAGAATCATGTCTTTTAGCATGGGATTTTATGTTAATATCTTGATTCGTTGTCAATACTTCATCATATTCTTTGGCTATGATCAGATGTATCATACCAGACAAAGATGAAGATTTGCCACCTATAGAACTGAAAACTTCAGAATCCAATGTAACCTTTACTTCAAAAGAAACTTACTGTTAGTTTGTTGCATTATGGCAGGACACCTGGTAATTAATTCTATGATCAATTGTAACTTGCATTATATGCATGCGGAATTAATGTTAAACAATTGAGGCATAATGGTAGGTGGAATGATTAACTTGAAACCTGATAATGGGCCATTACTCCAATATGCTGCTACAACATCTTTTCTCAGTAAATTGTATATTGATTACCTTTTGTGTGAACTGGTTTATCGAACAACAATCTTACTAATATCATTTTCTTTGGCAGGTCACTGGTAAACAATTCATTAAGTGGCAGTGTTCCTTCCATCATTGGGCAGAACAAGACTTCAAATGGAAAAGAAAGATTGCTCTTTAATCTGCTTCTTCTCAACGAATTGAGGAATTGTTTCGACTTTCTAAATGATATTGTATTTTTGTTTGCTTGAAGTTTATAGCCAAGTAATAGCAATATTTTTGTTCATAGAGTTTGTGAAGATAAATTATCAGTTTGTGCCATCTTATTTTTGTCTGATATAGATTTTAATTTGTTATTTGTGCCATTCAGGCTTTGCCTCTGTTAATAGTTGTATTTTCTCATTTTTATCAAGCTTTACTAAACCAGTTTCCTACGGATTTTGCTGTAGATATTTCCTGCGGAACTTACTGCAAAGATTTCTTGCGAACTTCCTGCCGAACTTCCTACTAAATTTCCTATGGAAGTTTTCTCCCGATATGAAAATCCGCAGGAAACAATTATCCACGAACGAAATAACTGGGAACTTTAATTCGCTGAAAATTCCGCAGGAAACAGGAAATGACGAAAATTCTAGTAGTGGGTCATTTATCTTTTTTTTTTCTCACTTTGTTCCTTTATCTTTTTTTTTCTCACTTTGATCCTTTATCTTTCATATTCGTGTCTATTTGGTCCTTTAGTTTTTATTTTTCTCACATTGGTCATTTATCTTTCATACCTGCTTCCGTTTGGTCCTTTGAAATAAAAACTCAGAAAAATGAAGAACTCAAGCACACCAATGTCCTTTCGATTTTTTGTTTCTTAAATAACTCATGCAACACACGACCAAATTGAATGAAACTGAACTCCAACTTGAATAAAATTTCACAAGGAATTCACCGGAATCAAAATTTAGCTCATAAAAATGCTTATGCATAAAATCACTCTTATTTGCGTGAAACCAATTGTGTTCAATGATGGCGGAATTGGTAAATGTACCAAATCTTCTCAAGTAATAATAAAACGGTAAGACCCAGTGTCGAACTCAATGATCGAATGCAAATACCAATAAGCGTTAACAATAACTAAATGAACACAAATGAAACGGAGTTTGATTGATATGGTAAAGTAACCAGTACTTTTAAAGCAAAGATTGCTTTGAGAAGATGAGACGGTAAAATATGTTAGGGACGAACACCTATTGATTTCACACTATTGCAACTGATTTGTATTGAATAATTACTCTCCCTTTAACTTTGCTATCAAACCAACAACATTAACTATTTCCTAATCCCTTAGGCAACTAATCCTTTACTGATAACTAAAACCCTAATTCCTTAGGTGATTATAGTCAACAACAAACATTAGAATCAAGGGTTTGTAAGATACAACAACTCAAAGATTATTTCTAAGCCAAGAGTTGATGGTATTTAATCGTAAGCATTCAAGAATAAAACTTATTACATTCCATAAATGAACCATAAAATCATTCAATGAGTGATCAAATCATAAAAAGCATTAAGAACAGAGATTCAACACACAAAGTAAGAGAGAAGATGACATTAAGATGAATCTAAACCAGCTACAATAGTGTTTTCTCACTATTCATCCATCCCTAACAAAATGGGGTTTAGCTACACATAGTAAAAGAAGAGGGAAAACATAAATTACAACTTAATGGAGAAGATGAACTCATTTGAAGCTCCAAATCTTGTTCCCCCAGCCTTGAGTCTTCAATAAAGATGAAATGGAGAGAGTGCTTTTGAGTTCTAGGGTTTCTAAGAGTGTAAAAGTTCACATTTCATATTTTCTAGTGCCTTTATATAGCCCAACAATTAGGGCAACTTTCTTTTGTAAAAAGACCATAAAAACCCTCTAAAAATGTGGTTTATACATTTCAGAATAAAGAACTTCGATGTGGGTCCCGTCCTTAACTCTGCTGATAGAAAAACATACAGTTTTTAAAGGCATCTTCCACTGGTAGAAAACCAGTGCAAAACGTAACTGTTGCTGTTTTAAGCACTAAACTTCCACCGGTGGAAGTTTAATGCAAAATGAGTCTGTCTGGTGCTGCCAGAACTTTGCTGTAGTGCAGTCTGCCTTAATTCGCTCCAAAATTCACCTCTAGCCTGCACAACTTGTTCTTCCACTTGATCTAGTTATTGTGCACAAAAATACAAGAAAAACCAGCATAACTAATGCACGAAAACTAAATTTACAAATTCACAAAATCTGCTCAAACTTTACTGATTTTCATTAAAACTTTCATACAAAACACAATTTTTAACATTCAAAACAAGCATGTGATTCGTATTTACCATTCAACTCATATTGATTGCAGAAATTGAAATATAGTAAAAGGTTTCAATGAAAACGATACAAATTCAATTACCATGTGAAACCATCATGTCACCATTTCTATCGTAAAACATCATGAGATTCATTTCATTCCATACCATCATCTGTTCCTATTTTTCTTTCCTCAACTTGGGAGTATACAATGGAATGAAGCCACACAACTAGCTTATTACCCTTATTTTTATTTTATATTTATGCGCCTCTTTTTTCTCTGCATTTCATTGTTTTTTTGGACTGAAACGTACTCCATCGTTTCTTCTCCGTTATTGCTTCTTCTTCAATAAGACAATTTTAGAGTCAATATTGCAAAAAAATACATATGCCGTATTCAAACTTACTGTAGTTTTAAAATGTAATAGCACAAAAACGATTAAAAAAGTAAACATGTCAATGTCGATATTAAACCCAGTATGTTATATATTAATTGAAACGAGAAATAGACATATAAATTATAATAATCTGTTAATTCAAATACGTTTAAAAACTATATGAATCTATTTACTAAATTAAAAAATGGATCTATTTAAAAAATTATATGAAGAATAAAAATTAATTCAATGTTATTTTTAATAGAAATATTATAATTCGTCTATGTTTTCAAATAGGTATATATAATATAACAAAAAAAATGATAAGTTACTAAGAATAAGAATTTATTCAAAACAAATTTAAAATATGAGAACACCGTTACTGGAAGAAAAATATAGATTTTTTTTTGGTAAAGAAAATAGATTTTAAGATAAAATGAGTGTCAACAAAAAATTGATAAAATAAAAAAAGAGTGAAGGTGATACGAGAAAGGGAGGAAAGTAAATTTATATAAGCTATAAATATAGATTTTAATTACTTTAATAAAAAATAATATATTTTAAGTATACTTATTTTTAAATAAGATAAATATGTAATAAAAAACTATAACTTATTCCATTTCATTCCATATCGTCACCTCTCCAAACAATGAAATATGAAATTTGTCCCTTTCATTATAAAATCCCAAAACAATGAAATAAGAACTCTATTTCATTCTGCTCCGTTACATAGGGGTGTTCAAAACCGAACCAAACCAATAGAAAACCGCAAACCGAACCAAACCAAACCGAAAACCGTAAAAAACCGCTTCTTATTGGTTTAGTTCGGTTCTTTTTTTCATTGCACCGCGCGGTTCGGTTCGGTTCGCGGTTTTGATTATAGAAACCGAACCAAACCAAACCAAACCGCAAGTAACACTAAGACTTATTGACTTACAACCTTCCTTACTAACTTACTAGCCCAAATGCAACTAAAACCCAACTCTCACTCGCTTACTAGCCCAAATACAATTAATTCTTTGACTCACTTACAAACAATCCATATTGTTGTGCTATATTTAAAAATTACAATAAAATATTTAATTCAAATTCTTTTAAACATTGTCTTAACTATCTTAAAAGAATTAAAAGAGCGTAATTTATATACTATATATATTTGAGTAGATTTTTTCTTAAAGATTTATGTTAGCCATTTTTTATGTTAGTTAATTTTAACTTCGTTTTAAATTAAGTTTTGTCTTGGAAAGAACCGAACCAATCCAAACCGCATTAGTTTGGTTTGGTTTGGTTCAGTTTTATTTTAGGAAGCCAACCGAACCAAACCGAACCGCACGTAGTTTTACCTTGCGGTTCGGTTCACTTTTTATCTCAAAACCGAACCAAACCGCACCGCGAACACCCCTACCGTTACACTCCACTTCATTTCGTTCCCATTTTAAAATATTCAGAGCTTAAGAGATTTAATTAAAGAACAGTGTTATATTTGGTACGAAACAAAAAAGTTTGAAGGTGCTATTTGAGAGGTGGTATCATTAGGGGGAGGATACTCTTAAATAAAAGAAACATGAGAGTTTTCTTTTGAATTTTTACACATCGACATTACCCTTAATTAAAAAATATGACGAGTTAGTTATACTCGGTGTTTTCAGAACCGGATCGAACCGGACGGTTCAACCAGTTGAACTGGGAATCGCCCAATCCAACAGTTGGTTCAACCCCATTTAGACCACAGGATGGTAGGACCGCCCAAAACCGGATTGAACCGGGTTGGACCACGGTTGAACCGTCATTTTACTCTGATTGAACTGCCTGAAATGTATTTTTTATTTACTTTTTCTCCAAAAATTAATATTTTTTAATTTAGTTATTAATCATCCGGTTCAACTATGGTTGAACCGAGTGAACCGATTGCAGCCAGGGTCCCAAACACGGTGTTGTTTCAAGAGCCAGTGATACCAACTAGCGCATGTATAACTGCCTTGCTTGCCGTGCCCCCACACCCAAGTATCATGCAGCCGATGGTTCAAAGTAGCAGGAATGGGAGTGTGATGAACCACGTCAGAAATCTCAGGAGGCAAGCTGGTGTAAAGGCCTCGAAGGTCCCATGAGCCATTAACACAAACATCCTTGAGACATAGAGCAGTGTCACTAATGTGAACGTAAGGAACAGGGTGGCTTAGGGGGCCAAGCTTAGTCCAATCCATGTACCAGAAATTAGTATTTCCATCACCAATTCGAAAGTGGAAACCATCAGAGAGAGCAGCGAGAGCCTTTCGAATGCCTCTCCAAGTGATGGAGGTAGTGATCTTCCCACTTTGGAGCCAAATGGAGGAGTTCTTCAAGTATTTATGGGATAAGATCTGGACCCAGAGTTTCTCTCCATCATGCATCATACTCCACAAGAGCTTACCAAGAAGCGAGACATTGGTGAGACGATTATCTCTAACTCCCAAACCTCCGTAACGCCTAGGTGTAGTAACTGTGGCCCAGTTGACATGATTCCAGGTTCTATTGTTGCCATCACCACCTCCCCCCCCCCCCCCCCAAAGAAAACTTCTTGCCAGTTGATCAAGGTGGTTGCACACATAGGTAGGAAGGTAGTGAGTTGCATAGTGTACACAGAGATAACTGTGGTTACGGATCGAACTAGACAAGCTCTCCCAGCTTTGTTGAGGAGATTTCCCTTCCAAGAGGCAAGTTCTGTTGCACTTTGTCAAGGATCTCATTATACACATTTCTAGAGATTCTTCCTTTGACCAAAGGGAAACCTAAGTAATGCCCAAGTCAGCCACAAACTTGATGGAGGAAATGTCTTTCAGATCTCTTTTCCTTTCCCCCTGTACCATCTTTGAGCACATCGCTTTGGATTTAAGGCAATTGACTTTCAATCCCGAAGCACTGCAAAACTCCTCTAGAGTGTTCATCACAACTTGCACCTGCGCAACATTAGCTTCACAAAACAACAAGACATCATCAGCGAATAAAATGTGCGAGAGTTTGGGGCCACCCTTAGATACTTGGATCGGTCTCCAAACCCCAACATTCACCTTATTTTGGATGCTCAAGGACAATTGTAAAAGATTCTCTCATTATGAATATATTTTCATATTTTTCATATATGGCTTCCATCGAAAATTATAATACCTTATTTTCAAAAGAAATGTTATAATTCATCTATGTTTCCAAATAGGTCTATATAGTATAACAAAAAAAATGACAAATTACTAATAAAAAATATAAAATATGAGAACTACGTTAAAGGAAGAAAAATATAGATTTTAAGACGAAATGAAAGAGCCGACAAATAAACAGGTAAAATAAAGATGAGGGTGAAAATGACAAGAGAAAGGGAGGAAAAGAAAATTTATATAAGTATTAAAATTTTAATCGAGTTATAAAAGATGTGCTTCTAGGGTGAGAGATCCCTTACATGTGTACAACTTAAATTGACTCTTAGATATATCATCAAATATTACAAGTGATTGAGATTTCATGTTGATTGATACAACGGTCAACAGAAACCGGTTTATAAAATAGTAAAAATGGAATACTTATAATCATTCAATTTTATCAACTCTCCAAACAATAAATTATAAATTTTATTTCATTTCGGTCATAAAATCCCAAAAGAATGAAATGAGAATTTTATTTCATTCTCTTGTATTCTTTTTTGGTTAATGAGTTTTTCGTGCGCAGTTTTCATTGACTTTGTCGGTGACTAATCTACGCCGGGGAACTTGGCTGGTCACGTGTACACTCGGCTTTGCCAGTCCGTGTAGTTATCCTCTCCAAATAGAGTTTTTGCCACACACAAAATTTGAATCCGAGACGGGGTGATTCCGTTGTATTCTAATCTACTTTTTTCGTTCCACTCTGCTCATTTTAAAATATTGAAAATAGCCTAAAAGATTTAATTATTGAACGGTGCTATTAAGTATGAAACAAAAAAATTTGAAGGTGGTATTTGGGAGGTGGTATGATTAGGGGGAGGATCCTCTCGAATAAAAGAAACACCGTCAGAGCTTTCTTCTCTATTCGTACGCATCCTTTGTACTACTATTTAGCATCATGCTTAATTAAAATAGACGTCAATAAATAAATATTAATGAATCTGAGAATAGGAAAAAAAAATCAGTGGAAGAAACTTTAATGTACAATTTTCTTAGACGCTAATGTGTATATTAGAACAATTCCTCATCCGTACAGCTCGGTACCTATGCATCATTCCAATCTATCTATCCTCTCCTTCGTTGACATTACTTTTTTTTTAATTCCAAAATTGTCCCTTTCTTCAGTGTTCCGCTATCTAATTTAACGCACAAACATAGCATATAAATAGACTATTATTCATCCTCATTTTCTGCACTCCATCATCCATCTAGTATTATCATTCATTCTTAATCCTAAATTATCGGAATATATCTTCTTTCATTCATCAATCACCTTTTCCCTTCGAAAGTAAAATGGATCATGAAGCTGATGCTTATAGGACTGATTTGATGACAATAACTCGATTTGTTCTGAATGAACAGTCAAAGCATCCAGAATCACGCGGTGATTTTACCATCCTTCTCAGTCACATTGTTCTTGGCTGCAAATACGTTTGCTCTGCCGTTAACAAGGTACGTAATCTTTCATTCAATTTCAAACCCAATCAAAAATCATTTTGGATTGACCTGGTGTAACATGATATGATTTGTATATCGAAGGTTAATGGTTCAAATCTCCTATTAGTTACTTTGTTTAGAGGTGTCAATTTTGGCCCAGCCCACCAAGTTGACTCGATGCCCAGTGTTTTGGGTTGGGTTGAACTCAAAAAATAGAGACCTAGAAAGAATCGGTTAGGCCCAATGTTTTGGATTGGACTAGGCTCCAAAAAACGCAGCCTAGTAGATAATTGCGCTGGCCCAACCAGTCCTCTTTTGCACTTTGGCTCAATGGGCTAGGCCGAGTTGGACGACTCAGTTTGACAGCTCTAACCTTACGTGAGCTAAATGTAATTTAACGTCCTTCTAAGTGCTCAAAGAGATAGAAGGTTCACTCCCACTTTGGACAGACGCCATCATCACCTAAATATTTTTATATGGATAAAAAAAATCATTTTTTATTTTTCTATTATTATTTTTTGGTTGAATATTTTCATGATATTTTTTATTGGCAGGCTGGACTGGCAAATATCCTAGGACTTGCTGGAGATGTCAATGTTCAAGTCAGTTCTCTCTTTTTATGTTATTTTTATTTTTTAAGTTGGTATTATTTATTTCTTTGAAACTCATCCTAATTAGTTCTTTGGAGTAATATACGCTTTTGGTTGATTGAGTATGGTTTTATTCCTTTTTTATTTATTTTTTGACATGAGAGTATGGTTTTATTCCTTAATTCTCATCTTAATGGGGGCAATTAATAAATTGCTTCTATTCCACCGTGAGGCTAATATAATAAGGAAGCTCTTGCTAAATAATCTGCAACCTTATTTGCTGGCCTCCTAGCTTGAGATAATAGAGTTCCTAATTCATTTTGGAAAAATGATTTTCTAATCAAAGCATCTATTATAGCTTTACAGTCGGATTCAAAGGAAACATTAATTAGTAAAGCCTTGAGCACTTGCAAATTGGATTGCTTTGATTAAAGCCATTATTATTAAATAAATAATCTTTTTTCAGGGCGAGGATCAAAAGAAATTGGATGTGATTTCTAATGATGTTTTTGTTAAGGCCTTAATCAGCAGTGGACGCACAGTAAGTTTGCAATAATCTGTCAATTCTCTAATTCTTAAATCTGCTTTGATCCATAGCTATTAATTAGGAAACCTATTTGGATTGGAACAATCTTCCCATTTAGTTGTTTTTTTTGTTTGTTCTCCTTTCTATGGTGTAATTTGATCCATATTAGTCAATTTATTTGGAAATTCTGCGCCTGATTTTAGTAAAATGCAATTTGTTTCCTTGTCAGTGCCTTCTTGTTTCTGAAGAGAATGAAGAGGCTATAATTGTGCCACCAGCACAGCGTGGCAAGTTAGTTCCAACCTCTACAAACCACCTAATACTCCATATCAATATCCATCCATGTAATGAAATGTAACAATTTCCTTTTGATTTTGCAGATACATTGTTGTGTTTGATCCTTTGGATGGATCCTCAAACATTGACTGTGGCGTTTCTATAGGAACTGTAAGAATCAATTTTTATTTTATTATTAATCCCAAACCTAATTGATGCTGTATTAGAAAACTTCAAATTAGAAATTAAATTAATAGCTAGCAATTTCTGTGTTGCATATAGATCTTTGGTATTTACACGGTGAAGGATACAACTAAAGTTAGGGCTGAAGATGCATTGCAACCAGGGAACAAATTGGTAGCAGCTGGTTACTGCATGTATGGAAGCTCTTGCACGGTAAAAAAAAAAATAAATCACCAATATGTAAAGTTTTACTGATCTATTTTTTCTTGTGATGATGGATATCTGATTCTGAATTGTGGAATTGCAGTTTGTGCTTAGCACTGGATATGGAGTGAATGGCTTTACACTTGATCCTTCCCTTGGGGAGTTCATATTGACTCACCCAAACATCAAGGTACATCAATATCTGGGACTCAATTTGGTTTTATAAAATTGAATAATCATTAAATTTTTACATAGGAAATTTTAATTTTTTCTTTGCTGTAATCTTTCATGTGAAAGTTGGAACACAGACTATAAAAGTTAGTTTTGAGCTTTAATTTGTTTAATTACTCTGTGTTACTTGTTACTTGCATAATAGATACCAAGGAAAGGAAAGATTTATTCTGTGAATGAGGGAAACGCCAAAAACTGGGATGCACCAATCACCAAGTGAGTTTTGTTATTCTGTTGCTTAATATTTGAAAGCTGACTGATTTAATTTGCAAATGAATCTTCTAATAGATGATGACAGTAATTGGCACTTTGTTTTCTAGATATGTAGAAAATTGCAAGTTTCCTAAAGATGGTTCACCACCAAAGTCTCTTAGGTACATTGGCAGGTATATATATGATATGATTCTGAACTTGGTGTACTTCTTGGCTATGAAACACAGACACGTAAACCGGACACATAGACACCGATTTTAATTTAAAAAACTACAAATAACTGAAGTGTCGGTGTTAGTGTCCGACACAATACATGTCGGACACCGACTGCTTCTTGGCCTTCCTTCAGTTTTAAGTGTCTTTTTTTTTCTCTTTCATTTTTTAACAAGGATGTTTAATGCAGTATGGTTGCTGATATCCATCGAACATTGCTATATGGTGGTATCTTCATGTACCCTGCTGATATCAAAAGCCCAAATGGAAAGCTAAGGTATGCCTATGATACACTTTGTGTTTACTTTTTCAACCATATTAAATAGCACTTAGGAATGTAAACTCTCTCACACATGGCATATATAGTTATGTTTATGACATTTCATTGTGAAATTAATCAGGCTTCTCTATGAAGTGTTTCCAATGTCATATTTGATGGAGCAAGCAGGAGGTCAAGCTTTCACAGGAAAACAAAGGGTATGACTGATAAAACACTCTTATTTCTTTAGCTGCAATTAAATTTATTGTTCACTCTAAGGACAATTTCTCAAATGGCTAAACTAAGTGGTAGCATTGCAATTGCAATATTGCATAATGCATTTCTGCTTCTTCAATTCGACACATGTATTATCAAAATTCAAATGAACATGAATCAACATTTGATAATTTGCATTGCAGGCACTTGACTTGGTTCCTAAGAATATACATGAAAGAGGACCTATATTCCTTGGAAGCTATGATGAAATTGAGCATATGAAAGAGCTTTATGGAGCATCTAAAGCAGATGGTGCATGAATATCGTCTTCCAATTCTTTCTTGCCATCATTTGTTTGAGCATTTATGTTATGCAGAGAGCAGGAAAGTTTGAAGATGATCATTGCCTTAATTTAAAGTTGCACTTATACTGCTATAGCCTATATAGGTTGATAGGTTGATGATCAACTGATCCTCTGTTGTGTTATAATAATATTAATTAATAATAGGTCACCTTCATTCAGTGGCGGACCCAAGACCCCGGGGTCAGGGGTGTCAAATTTTTTAAGGCCGGTGTCAAATGGGTGCAAAACTTGTTCTACTAGTACAATTTCAAATTTTCAGGGGTGTCAAAATTAAAATTTCAAGAGATTTAGGCTATTTATATAGGGTGTTTAGTGAAAAAAAAAAATTCACCCCTGGCTTGTAGCCAGGTCCGCCACTGCCTTCATTTACTTTCTTTATCATATACTTTTTTCGCGGAAGCAAAACCAGTGCATTTCATTAGAGATAAGAGTTCGAATGCATGTTGGGACATCGAAAAAAAGATGAAAGTTAGAAATATTTGCACTCTCTCTAGTTATGGAACGACCAACCCTATTCACTTGTATTATAGAGAACTCAACATGAGAATTTGTCGAAGATGAAGATAATAGATGTCTACAATAAAAACTATGGTAGTCATCATTTGAATTTTGGAATCAAATAGCTAGAAACACACATTATCAAGTTGCAAGTCAATCACCCAAATCACTTTAGATAGCAAACCACTCACGATCACGAAGACGTTGTGCAGACGTTGAGTACCATTACCTGAAATATGTGGGTATTGGGCATTCATTGCACAGCACAGTTTCATACAAACTATTATTCTACATATATTATATCTTTCTTTATGAAACTGCCCATATTATACCTATTAGAGAATACAAAAGAAGGCTTAATTCTTGACTTGTTATTCCTTGGCTTTTGTGGGTTGAGATACTTGGGTCAAAAACACAACCTAGTAGCAGCCTCACCATCTCAAAAAATACCTACAAAAAAAAAGAAACTTCATGATAACTATTTTCCCTTGAAATGATCCTAGAAAAGATAAGATGAATTTTGGTTGCCTTTTGTCTCATTTTTTCTTTTAAACATGATATTGGTAAAAGAAACTTCTTCATCCTCCTTGTTATTGGTATTAGAGTCTTACTCATTAGACTCTTCATTTAGACTATCTTTCCAAAACTTACCAATAATCCTTAGATCAGCAGCAACTCTATCAAGAACATCCAAATCATCTAAAACTAAGATAGGGATGTTAAAGAGATTATTTAGAGCAATTGTGTCAATAGATTGGCCTTAGCAATTATATAAAACGGCAATAATTGCTAAGGCCAATCTATTGGGAATATCAAACAATTCTATAAAACGACAATAATTCTATACCGACACAATTTGCTCTAAATAATCTCTTTAACAATCTATAGATTGGCCTTAGCAATTGTGTCAATATACTGATACTCCCAATAGATTGGCCTTAGCAATTATTGCCGTTTTTATAGAATTGTTTGAATGATTAGGAACCTCCTTATTTAGAATATCAGTATGACTATTGGGAACCTAAAAAGGCCAATCTTCGTGTATGTCCTCCACAGTCTCTTTAGTGGCATAATGAGCAAAGTTATGAACCTCCAGGTATCTAAATATAAACCAAGAGATTTATCTCTTCTATCAGATGATAATCACTCGTTTTTATAGTGATTAATCTACACCGAGGAACTTAGCCGGTCACATGTACCTGACTTTACCAATATGTGTAGTCTCCCATTCCAATAAAATTTTTACCTTGAACTTGAGACTTTGAGGTGAGATCCAAATATAGTTACCACTCATATCTGTTGGAATATCACAAAAGAATATACACAAGAGGGAAAGAGAGGTCGAAGGGAGAGGAGGAGGTCGAAAGGGAGAGGAGAGTCGAAAAAGAGAGAGGAGGAGTCGAAAGGGAGAGCAATTTTTTTTTTTCACTGTTGTATAAGTTTGTACAAAGAATGTTACTTATACTAGTTGACACATTTCACCTAACTATGGTTACAACTAACAACTGTTTTAAACCCACATTGGTTAACAGTTTTCATAACAACTAAAACAATACAATGCTCAATTAACTAAAACACTTAACAGATTTTGACTAGATTGAATTATTACATTTCACAATACTCCTCCCTAATTCAAACTTGCCAAACTGAACATTCCAATTCTGCTCCTCATGTCTTCAAGCTTGCTGAGTTTCAAGGCCTTTGTCAGCACATCAGCCAGCTGTTCATTAGTTTTGCAGTGCTTCAATACTAGTTTGCCTTTACTCACTTGATCACGTAGAAAGTGGTACTTGATCTCTATGTGTTTGCTCCTCCCATGAGCAATGAGATGCTTGGCCAAGTCTATGGCAGAATTGTTATCAATTCTCAGCTTCATCACACCTTCATTCTTCATCTTCAGCTCTTCTAGAAGCATCTGTAACCACAGTGCCTGACTTGCACCGAAGGCAGCAGAGATGTACTCTGCTTCACAGCTTGGGAGAGCTACAACATTTTGCTTCTTGGAACACCAAGACATTGGAGCTTTGCCAAGCATAAAGATATATCCAGAAGTGCTTTTCCTGTCCTCTAAGTCACCACTCCAATCTGCATCTGTGTAGCCTTCCATGTCCTGATTGTCACTGTCTTCGGGTGCTGGAAACAGAACACCCCAGTCGAGTGTTCCTTTCAAGTATCTGAGTATCCTCTTGGCAGCCACAAGATGGGATCTCTTTGGTTCTTCCATGTATCTACTCACTAGGCCAACACTGTAGGTAATATCAGGTCTTGAATTGCACACATATCTCAGAGACCCAATTAACTGGCTGTATACAGTAGCATCAACTGATGCTTCATCAGAATTCCTCTGCAGTTTTGTTGCTGCATCTGTTGGTGTTGAAGCTGGGTTGCAATCTGACATTTTGAATCTCCTCAGTATATCAGTTACATACTTCTTCTGATGTAGAAAAATTCCTCTCTTAAATGTCACAAACTCCAAGCCAAGAAAGTAGGAGAGCCTCCCCAGATCTGACATTTCGAATTCACACATCATTTTCTTCTTGAATTCATTGATCTCTTGTTCACAATCACCTGTGACAAGTAGATCATCTACATACAGACATATAATCATCAAACCAGCAGCTGTGTTCAACTTAACATACACTTCATGCTCAGTGGAACACTTAGTGAAATTCTGCTTCAGTAAGAATCCATCAATTCTCTTGTTCCAAGTCCTTGGGGCTTGCTTGAGGCCTTAGAGGGCCTTCTTCAACCTCATTACACTTTCCTCCATTCCCTTCATTTCAAAGCCTGGTGGTTGCTTAACATAAACCTCCACTTCTAGTGGGCCATTGAGAAAGGCAGATTTAACATCTAACTGACTCAATGTCCACTTTCTCTTGCTTGCTATGGCAACAATTAGTCTCACAGTCTCAATGCGAGCAACTGGAGCATAGATCTCATTGAAGTCAAGACCTGGTTGTTGCAAAAAACCTTTTGCAACCAACCTAGCCTTATACTTTGCAACCTCACCATTAGGTTTCATCTTGGTGTTGTAGACCCACTTCACATCAATAGCTCTTTTGTTACTTGGCAATTTAACCATTTCCCAAGTGTCATTTTATTTTGATTGATCTCAATTCATCCTCCATTGCCTCCTTCCAGTGTGAATTGGAAAGTGCTTGTTCAAGGGAGACAGGTTCTGATTCTGCCATCAGCACTAACTGTAGCATATCAGAGTCATTGTTACTGAATGTGGCTGGAAACACCTCATAGTCAATCAGTCTCTGAGGTGGGTGTCTCTCCCTCTGAGATCTTCTAAGTGGCTCTTCATTCTCTGCATCATTGTCAGTGGCATGTTCCTGCTCATTCAGCACCTCTGTGATAGGTTCTTGTTCACACTCTAGCTGTACTTCGACTGTCTCTGTTGTCACTATTTCAGCAGAATCAGTCCAGTTCCACTCCTTAGTCTCATCAAGAATCACATCATTGCTGATATAGACTCTCCTTTGTACTGGATCAAACAGTTTGTAAGCTCCTGTGCTATGATATCCAACTAATATCATAGCTTGAGATCTTGCATCCAACTTCCTTCTATGCTGTTCAGGTACATGTCTAAAACACGGAAAGCCAAAGATTCTTATGTGCTTCACACTAGGCTTGGATTCACTCCATGCCTCTTCAGGTGTCATACCATCCAGCCTCTTGGTTGGACACCTGTTCAGAATGTATGTAGCAGTAGAGACAGCTTCAGCCCAGAAATCATGTGGCAACTGTTTCTCTCTTAACATGCATTTTACCATGTTTAAGAGAGTTCTATTTCTCCTCTCAGCCGTGCCATTATGTTGAGGAGTATATGGGGCAATTACAACATGATCTATGCCTTCTCCTTTGCAAAATTTATTAAATTCAGTTGATGTAAACTCACCACCACCATCAGTTATTAACTTCTTTATTGAGCAGCCACTCTGCTTCTCAACTAACTGTTTAAACTCTTTAAAAACTGTAAACACTTCACTCTTCTTTTGCAATAGGTAAGTCCACATTCTCTTGGTGAAATCATCAATAAATGAAACAACGTAGAGGTTACCTCCATGTGATTTGACTTCAAATGGACCACATACATCAGAATGTATGACTTCTAGTTTCACAGTAGCTCTTGAGGGGATTGATGATTTGTAGGACTTCCTTGGTTTCTTCCCTTCGCAACACTTGCCACAGACTTCTTTAGGTTCCTTAATCAAGGGCAAACCTATCACCATGTTCTTCTTTTGGAGTGAACTGAGGCTGCCAAAGTTCAAATGGCCAAGTCTCTTGTGCCATCTCCACACATCATCTTCAACATGAGCAGCAAGGCATGTCTGATCGAAAGAATTCACACCAACCTTGAAAGTTCTGTTATCTGACATACACACTTTCAACACTGCTTTCTTCTCACTGTCACATACTTCCATGCAATTGTCCTCCGTTCTCATTGAATAACCCTTCTCAAGCAATTGTCCTAGGCTTAACAGATTGCTCTTCATTTGAGGAACGTACAGAACATCATTCACCACAACTTTGCGGCCATCCTCCCTTCTGATAGCCACCATGCCAATTCCTTCTGCTAACACAGTCCTCCCATCACCAAACTTAATTCTCCTTCTTATGCTTCTGTCAATCTCACAAAACCATTCAAGATGTCCTGTCATGTGGTTGGAGCACCCTGTATCCAAGTACCACCATTCAATTGTCCCTGCATCAGTTACTGTCATCAAGATTATTACTTCTTCATTAGTTGTAGCCATCAAAGCCACCGCTTTCTCATCAGGATCATAGGCACATTGTGCCGCTTCCTAGGTACCTTAGGGTTCACACACTCATCTGCATAGTGTCCCCATTTCTGACAGTTGTAACATTGAATGTGTTCTTTGGATTTCTTCTTGCCTTTATCATCACTTTCACTTCCCTTCTTCTGGTTCTCTTGCCTAGGCTTTCCATTCTCACCCTTGTTACCCTTCCATTTACCTTTACCCTTCTTGTTCTTCCAAGATTCATTGTCTCCTTTCTTCCATGATTGAGCCAGCAAGGCTCTCTCTGAATCCTTTTCTTCCTTCTTAATCCCTTCTCTATTCTTGATCTTGATTTCATGTGCCTCTAAAGAACCTAATAACTGCTCTAATTTCAGATTATCTAGGTCTTTAGATTGCTCAATTGCAGCAACAACATGATCAAAATTAGGGGTTTAGCCCGTAATAATCTTTTCGACTTTCATAGCATCGGTTACTACTTCACCACAATTACGCATCTGATTAGTCAATAACACTAACCTGTTCACAAATTGAGCCACTGATTCGTTTGTCTCCATCTGAAGTAGTCCCAATTGGTGCCTTAAGGCCATGAGTTTCACCTACTTCGTTTGGTTGTCACCGGAATACGCGGTTGCTAGCACATCCCATGCTTCTTTTGCTGTCTCGTATTCGATGATTTTCTCAAAGAAATTCGCGTGTACGCATTGGTGAATCAAGAAGATCGCCTTGTCGTCATTCTTCAATTGTTCGCTGTTTGTCGCCCTCTGTGCCTCCGTTGGATTCGCCTCAAGAGGTGTGATGCTGTCACGAACGATATCAATAACACCTTGATACCTAAAGACAAACTTCATCTGCGCCGTCCATCTATCATAGTTGCTGCCATCAAGAATCGGTAATTTCGCCGGAATATGATCGTTCGATTTCATATGCTGCGTCGCCGCCATGCTTCGCCGTCGTGCGTGGCCGTAGATCTCACTACTCTAGATACCAGTTTGTTGGAATATCACAAAGAATATACACAAGAGGGAACACTACAAGAAAATCGACGATTTCCGACGGCAATTTTCGTCGCAAATGCAGCAATTTTCGTCGGAAATTGACGTTTCCGACGAACTTTCCGACGGACAAAAAGTCGTCGCAAAATCGCTCGTCGGAAATCGTTTCCGACGGATTTTTTCGTCGCAAATGTCTCCGTCGCAAAGTCGTCGGAAACCCGTCGCAAATCTCCGTGGCAAAGTCGTCGCAAACGCTGACACATTTTCGTCGCAAATCCGTCGGAAATCCGTCGGAAATTTTAAAAAAAATTAAAAAAAAATTAAATCCAACAGTCGTCCTAATACCCTCACTGAACCAAACTTCTATTGCAATTCCTTCTCTTATACACTAGTAATTATCATAACAATAGAATGATAACAAATATTTGGTACAATCAGGAACTTTGGAGAAATAACATTTCCTCTTAAACATACGAAAATAATCTGCTTAAAATATTTATATACATAAGACATTAAAAAATCCCCATAAGTGCCGTTGTCTACATTTCTCAGCATACATTTACTACACCAACACCCTTACATAACCAAATATCTCTGACGCCATGCATCAGGGAAGTCAAGCCAATGTCAATGTATTCAATAAAAAATATTGTATGATTTGTGACATACTATATCAGCTTCTTTACAATAAGAATTTGGAACTCTTTCTTCATCCGTTTTGGGTTGCCAAAATGTGAAGTTGGAAGACTATAGATACGCCAATCTACTGTTACTACTTTTCTCATAACACAGTACTCTTGTGGTCTAATTGATGAAATTAACTATTGTTCCTAGGACAAAATTTTCTTGTTGATGCATATTAATAATCAAAACAATGTTAATTATGTCTAGGGGGCTTGAGAAAGTAGATACTCCTAACAAACCCTTTTCCAACTTCACCTACTGCTTTTAACGCTTTCTGAGGGTCAGTTCCTTCCTCAACTACTTCCTCTTGCTTCCACTTCTTTGAAAAAGAAAGGAAAAACAATGATCAGACTATCGATTTATTAAAACTCGTATAGTAAGGATTCATAATATACTTTGCGCTAAATCAACGATATAAACACAACTTTTATACCTTGGAAGAATGTGATTTCCCCCACGTTAGACCGATAACATCGCCTCCTAGAGAATCATGCCATATCTGGAATGTGGTGGAGAACTCTTTCTACAAGAGATAAAGGAGGGTATCTAATAAGCAAAGAGGATACCGATATATTCGACAAAAGGAAACAACATCAATATGTTTAACACCATGTCATTTTCACTGTACTTACCTCTAAATCTCTGATAAAGCACCTTGATGGATCAAAGTCTACTAGCAACTTATTTTTAAGTTGCTTTGGCCTACCCTTGAAATCTTTAGGTAACAAAAAAGGTTGGAAGCACTGGCTAGCATGTCCTTTAGCAACTTGTGTTCCTGTCAACATTGCCGATGAGAATACCATTTGATTAGTTAAGTTTGTGAAAGTGGAGATATAGCGAAATATAGAAAGGTTAGACTGTAAATAATTGATGTTATTTAACTTATTAATTTCTACTAAAACTGGAACCAATGTGATCATGTCTTGTATATTCGGATATTTTATACAATGATATCATATTTGATCATGCACACAGAAAACCTCCTACTAAGGAAAATGTTGATTGCCTCTTACAACTAATAATCTATGTCAACTAATTATATCAACCTCACCCTTAAATCATTTTAAGACTTTCAGACTATATAGCTATGAAAGTTGAAAATGAAACAAATAAATAACTAAAATGTGCTGCACTCACCTCCCATCTATATGGACCAGTCTCCTCATGAAATGTTAGTTTCATTAGCAAATTTGCACTGCTTCGGGCATAAGCAACCAACCTTTTAAGTTCCTGTTAAAAATAAAAACATATTAGTCATTACCAAGCAATAAATACCTCACTATCAATTAGCATGCACTCACTAAGCCAATTAGTTTCAACAATATTGAAATGTAGACATAAAAGGTTCAAACAACCGCAGACAACTTTTACTTGACCTCAACTAGCACCCAATCAAAATTATATATTGTAAAGAATTATTCGTAGAGAAACAGCGGAGTGAGGACAGAAATTGCAATTAACAAACACGGAGCTAAGAACATCACTGGCCCTACATTTTGTCCATTCTCTCCCTGACTTTTTCTTCTTAGCTCAAAGTTATCCTGAAAATCCATATGGTTGTCATTAATAACGTATATTTCCCAAACATTTTTACATTATGTACGAAGATATACAACTTACATTTATTTCTTTCTCATCACTTTGGTTCAAGTCATTATTTATGTCAACAACCAAGGGAGAAAAAGTCCAATCATAATTAGCGAGCAACTGTAGGAACCTGTCAATTTGCAATCAATAATCATAAAATAGTTTTATAATATTTATAAACCAATAACCATAGTTTGAAATTTAAATATTCAGTCTCAAGCTCTATGGGTAATTGTCCATCCCAACTTCACACCCAATCGAGAACCCCTTCTTCATAAGGGAATGGCCACAGAATAGTCATTTCCTTTGCAGAGTGAGCAACAATAATTAGGAAAACCCACCTTAAGAACCCAGTGATCCGTGAGCAGGGAGCATCAAATGGCAACAGATTAAGAAAGAGATATGCAACCAAAAGCTCAACATCCTCCTCTACCAAGCAAGCTGAAAATAGGTGTGAAGCAGCCCAACGTTTTGCTAGTCTAGAAAAAAAAACTGTCAGTACTAGTTTACTCAATACTGTCAGCCCAACATAGAGGATATAATCTTTAACACCAAAAAAATATGGCAGAGTCATGTCATAACTTAAACAACATTCTCCCACACATACATAGGTTTACTCAATACTAGTTTGCCAAAAGATGCAACCTAACATTGACATGCCCACCACATGTTGTGATACAAGGCCGTGCAATCATAAAAATGAATACTGAAAAATGCTAATAAAAACTGAACCAAAAGGTAGAGAAACTCAAGAACTTCAATGTCATACCCACAACATATAAGTCTTAAACAACATAATAAGGGCATAAAGGCACAAACATAAACATAAATCATTACAAACAATAATACTCAACAAAATGGTTTAAAAAGAACACAACACAGTGACACACAACAGAAAAAACAATATCAGAAAACTGAGAAAGGAAAGAGGAAAACGCAGAATCAAAACAGAGAACAAAAAGAGCAAAACGCAGAATCAAAACAGAGAAAAACGCAGAAACTGAGAAAGGAAGCAAAAGAACAGAGCAGTAGAAGGAATACGAACCAGGAAGAAGGAAGAAGAGACCGCAGAAACTGAGAAAGGAAGCAAAATCAGAATTATTGAACGCCGTCGCTCAGTGAAAGAGAAGAGCGCGCTCCTGTCTACCTTGAGTACAGCTGCAGTTAGCCAATTCAATAATCCTTTTCCAAACATATCGAGTAACAATTTAATTTTAATCAAGCCAAACAGCTCCAAATATTATAAATTAGATCCATGCATTTTATGAATAGCAAAAATGTACCAATTTTGTTTCTAGCTAGCTATACTTAACGTGAGATCCACAATGATTTGATTTCACAGATTTTAAAGTCTCAAATACTTCTTGTTGCAATGTAGACACAAGCATTGGAGGGTTATGCTTACCAAACTCAAAGTTATGCAGGAACCGTAATGAATATGTATTTTGGGATGTCTTTCATCCTTCAGATGCAGCAAATGCTATTCTTGCAGAAAAGTTTTTCTCTAGTCTTTTCTCATCAGCTCCATCTGTAGCACCCAGTCCTTCACCCTAAATACCATACATCAATTTAATAGTGATACCAAGAAATTAAGAATATATGTTCTACTCAATCCCATTGCATTTTTTAACTAATGCAGCCATCTCTTAATGATTTTACCAAAGAGATAATGACATATACAAACTCAAGTATAAGTGTAAAACTATATCCATAAAATTACGTTTCTATTTGTAACTAATGTTGCCATCTCTCAATGATGTTACTTAAGATATAATGGCATATACTAATTAATATCTTGTTATGTAAGCTCATGTTTTCTTCCTGCCACTATAGGTGTTACGGTTCTATTTTAAAAATGAATGAATTAGTGATCAAGATTACCCAAAAACAATTAATTATACTTGTCCTTTAACAGATCTACAACAGTGGATAAGAAACAACTCAACAATTAAGAGAGGAAAGTTTTATATATGAATTGCATCAAGTAAAGTTTTAAAAAAGTCAAGAAATTTTTTTAAAAACTCAACAATCCAATTCATTCACTCACTCACTGTTGCACTCTTCTATGTGCTGGACCCTCCAGAAACTGAGCTTCCTTCTCTCTTTCTATCTCTCACTCACAAAACCAAAACTTTTCCTTCCTTTGGATAAAACCAAAGTGACAGTAGTAGTAGTAGCCATAATAGCAGCAACAGAAGCAGAAAACAGCAGCATAAGAAGCAGAAAGAAAAGATAACAGAAGGAGATTACCTTCAGATTCTGGAGCTTTTGCAGATTGGGCAACAGCTTCAACTGCTTCCGCCGCACGCACTGCTAACAGAAGGAAATGCAATGAAATCAAGATTCTCAGCCTAAACATTTAAACACCGTTCATCAATCACACGAAACAAGGAGAGGGAGAGTCGAATTTCAATTAAGGTGCAACAAATTAAGGTTAGGGTTTCGTTTAAAAAAATTGGGACAAATTAAAGAAAGTATGAAATTACCTATGGAGGACGCGCAAGGAGAGGGAGAGTGGAAACGGCTGAGGACGAGAGTGAGGGAAGAGGGAGAACGGCGAAACGCAAGGAGAACGAGAGTGAGGGAAGAGGGAGAACGAAAGTAAGGGAAGAGGGAGAACGGCGAAACACTTAGCGATGTAGGAGGGGGAGGAGGGCGGTGGAGGACGGAGGAGGGCTGTGGAGGACGGAGGAGGGAGGTTCAGTGGAAGAGGGCGGAGGAGAGTGAGTGAGAGGGTTCGATGAAGCTGCGTAAAGTGAGAACTGAGAAGGTTAATTCGATGAAGCTGCGTTGTGTTTTATTTGGTGTTACGGTTTGCGACGGACTTTTTGACGTTTCCGACGCGAATGCCCGTCGGAAATTTGCGACGAAAAACAAGTTCGTCGCAAATGTGAGCGGGAATTTTAGCGCCTCTTCTGCTGCGCATTTGCGACGACTTTTTCGTCGGAAATCCGTCGGAAATTGCGACGGATAAGAGTTCGTCGCAAATGTTGGTGGCTAAAACAGGTTTTTCTTGTAATGGAAAGAGAGGTCGAAGGGAGAGGAGGAGGTCGAAAGGGAGAGAAGAGTCGAAAAAGAGAGAGGAGGAGTCGAAAGGGAGAGAATTTTTTTTATTTTTTATTATCACTGTTGTATAAGTTTGTACAAAGAATGTTACTTATACTAGTTGACATATTTCACCTAACTATGGTTACAACTAACAACTGTTTTAAACCCACATTGGTTAACAGTTTTCATAACAACTAAAACAATACAATGCTCAATTAACTAAAACACTTAACAGATTTTGGCTAGATTGAATTATTACATTTTACAATAATATCAACCCTCGTTGTGACTTTTGAGCATCCTAAATACTCAAGATATATAGTTTATTTTTTGCTTTTTCAAAAAGAAAAATTCAGCTTTTCATACTAGTCTAAAATAGAGTAAAAATTTAATATTAAATGGTCTATTCCCTTCTAATTAACAAACATCCATAACAAAGAAAATAGTTTAATACAAATAAACACCATAGACACAATGACTCTCACATGTGAATTCAATTTCAGAAGTTGGTATACCCATATCACTGAAATAATTGCCAAGACAACCAACTCTGAGGACCGACTTGAGATATACTTTGACCTTACACAAACAACATAAGAATTTCAATTATCTTTTTTTGTTTTGTTTTTAATTTGAACGTGCTTCTCGCTATCACAAGGGTCAAGGGGCTACAATTACATTCAAATAATAACTAGCAGAATATTATGGACACAAACAATAAAATCCCTTAAAGTACCACAAATTTAAAAAAAACAAAAAATAACCATTAAATCCATTTTCTATTTATAAAAGAAATATAAATATCACGTTTAATTTCTCATTAATGTAATAAAAACAAAGGATTAATGGTTGATTGGCAAGAGCCCAGCCTGTGATTGGTAATGACACTGCTGTTAGGTCTTAACTTGCAAGTTTGTTTCAAAAAGAATATAATTAAATAGTATTTGCCAAATATAAGCAAGAGAATTAAACTAATAGCAACCGTTGGCCTCCTCAAAAGTTTCCACGCCACTCAAATTCCACCCTCTAAAAAAACCAAAAGACCCCTAGCCTCTATAAAACTGAAGACAGGGAACTAACTAGCAATCCCATTCCATTCCTTGCTTTGCACTCAGAATATTATTAACTTTCAGAGGGAGGACAAACAAGAAGAATTTTCCTACTTTGTTTGTTCTCCCACATTTAATTATCATATATCATTTGAAGATGGGCAACTGTGCTGGCAACCCTAAAACCAACGAAGGTGAGGCCCCGGTGCCTATCCCTGAAGAGGTCAAGGTTGAACAACCAGAGACCAAGCCAGAAGAGACCCCTGTTGAGGCCTCTGATGACAAGTCTCTAGGCACTTTGCTCAATGAGGTATTTACCTACCCCTTAATTATATTCTTTTCATTATATTTTTTATTAGATTATACGAAATGACAAATAATACCACACACACCCTATTTAACATACAAACTCAAGTTTGAATCGAGAGCCGCAGTTCTTATGCCACTGAAAATTGTCAATGCAATTGATGATTCTAAATTTATGCTGGGGTGCGAACCTTGATACTGCAACAAACATTATGTGTATTATGTTTATAATATATATGTGTTTGTTGACATGCATGCATGAATATTATGCAGAATGGAGAGAAGAAAGAAGAGGTAGTTGAAGCCAAGGTGGAAGAAGCAAAGACTGAGGAAGTGAAGGCTGAAGCTGAGGGAGAAGTGAAGAAAGAGGAAGAGGCAAAGCCTGAAACCAAGGAAGAGAAACCAGCTGTTGTTGAGGCTCAGAGTCAGAACTAGGAACGTGCAAACGTTGTTAGTTTAAACAAAAATGGGCTGTCATGATAATTCAAATATACAGATTATTATTATGTGTTTCTTTTCCATTCTGTGCTTAAAGACAATTCATTAAAAATTTATTGTGGAAATTGATTATTTGGATTTGCGTGGTTTGGAGTTTCTTTTAATTTTAATTTATCTTTACATATAATTCAAGGAGTGATAACATGCTTACAAATTCTCGCATGTGTGGGGAAATTTTTTTCCAAAAATTAACATCCTCATTTGTTTGGAGTCAATACATGCTCTTGCCACATATTTGTTTCATTTGTTTGCATGCTAGAATTTTTCCTTTTGGTGTCATTATCTAATATTACCACCATTGCATCAAGATGTGTTTTGGTGTCATTCTCTAATATTGCCACCATCCTAATATTGCCACTGTTCCGAACGGAACTCAAGAGAGAGGAAAATACCTCACGGCGGTGTATTCGAGGTGAATCCGAGATGACTCCGAGGTAGGTAGTGCTCTATGGGAGTCTGAGGTGGGGTGGTACCTGCAATGACACTCTAACGCTCAAGTAAGCGAATTGGAAGTCAATATGAGGTAGAGTTGATGTTGAATCTGGGAACTTTCTTTTGTTAATTTTCAGGATGAGACTGAGGAAAAATCACATGGAATTAATAACAATTGGTATGAGAAGTGGTTAATATTAACCACTTTGAGAGTTGTTGCTTGGATCAGTGTGGGAGAACTGTGCATAGGCGAGGGGAGAGCAGAGGTGCAAAGGCGATGTGGTGCTCTGCTATTTCGTTGGCAAGAAATGGAAAAGAATTGAGAAACATGTTGAAAGCAGCTCTAAATCTGAAAATCTGAAAAATATAGAAAACAATTGTATGGTGCAATGCCATAGTTGGTGTCTTATATAGGAAGAACCATGTGGGATTGTTACCCATTTTTCCTAGGTGTCACTTTTATAGGATGACATGTATTTGTAATTAAGAATTAGCAAAATATAAGTTGAATGGTGGTTGTTTCGGATTGAGCATTGGGCCTAATCCAGATTGACCTCCGACCAGCCCAAATTATCAGATCCATTTTGGGTCGTATTGCTGAGGCCCAAAGCCGGTAATATGCGTTACACATTTAACGGCCACGATTGGTCACTTATAATCGGACGGTACCGCATTGTTGAGGGGACCTCATCCTGACACCTATAAATAAGCGAATTGGAAGTCATGTGATTTTTCCTCAGTCTCATCCTGAAAATTAACAAAAGAAAGTTCCCAGATTCAACATCAGCTATGGCTTTCTTTATATTTGCTGCAATGAACTAAAGTGCAGAATCATATTATTGCCTGAATCAAGAGAAGAAAATTAGTTAAATTTTTTTCTTGACCAGAAGAGCAATATAGATAACACATTACTTAGTAAAATCCTGTTCAATTAAGAAAGTGTAGTTGATAATTGCCTCCTTAAAGCATGTCCTCAGGTAAAATAATCTATATCAAAATCATTCTCACATAGCAACACAGTGTCCATTTGGTCCCTCGCTATGTCATCAAATTAAGAAGATTGCATTGCATCTTGATAGATGAAAGAGGTCTGTAATATTGATCATAGAAAATAGTCCCCTTTAATTGAACTCCAAAGCCAGCTGATAACTACTTAACATCGGCTACTTAAGCATCGTTCACTCCTTCATCACTTCTCCACCACTCTTCTTTTTGCCTTTTGCCCTCTCTTCAACTAGGAAAGTTCATTGGACTTTAATCCAACATGATCTATGGTAGGAATTCCATCTGGATAATGAAAACAGAATTATAATTATAATATATAACATATGATAATGTTTGAATAGGAAGTAGCAATAGTGTAATCAAACAACAACAACAACAAAATAAGTTTTATCACATTGCATGGGATAATATACATGGATCACGTGGCTTCATGGGACTCAAAAAGAAGAGGATATGAGTGAAGTGAGAACTTTTTGCGAGGAGGTGGGGGATGAGAGATTTGTATGTACATGTGAGGGAGATGAAGTAAGGGGAAAGTGAGAGAATCCGAGATGAGGGAGAGTGAGGCATGGGAATGAAATGGAGAGTGGAGTGACACATGAGTGAAAAAGGAGATGAAAGAAATTAGGGTTGAGTATAACAATAGGATTTTGCTAAATGGACTTCTCGATAAAGATAAGTAGTACATATATAATTTTTTTAAACATATTTTATAATTTACTAAATATGTAGATAAATAGACGACTTTCAAAATAATATAATAGGCTGAAAAATAATATAATAATTTTATTAATACATTAATTATCATATTATTATCATTAGTATGAATATCCTATAAACAACATAATAATATTAATAAACTACATAATAAATTTGTAGAGGGTGAGCTGTAGGGAGAAACAAGTTTGGCAGGCCAATGATATCACAAAAGCCACGAGTGAGTGAGATGAGAGGGTTTGTTTGAAATGACGGAGATGATAGGATGAAAAGTAGATGAGAATTGAGAAATGAGCTACATTACAATGGCAAGCTTCTAGAGATATAAACACAGAGATACGGATCTCAAAATTTATTAAATGAGATTAATTGAAACTTGAAACTTGAAATTACTATTACGTTGGAAAAAGAAGGAACAAAATGAAATCAGCATTTAAATTAAAGTGATAGAAGTGTGATCAAAAAAATTAATGTGATAGAATAACTTGGGAAAAAAGTTGCACTTAAAATCAAAAAACTGAAATCATTTAAAAAAAATCATCATTTCAAAATGAAACCATTTCCAGTGGCTTTCCAATAACCATTACCGGTAGCCCTATTCATTAAAATTACAGAAAATTAAAAATTACAAGATCTAGGACCGAAAATTACAAAAATTAAAACTGAGGAGCAAAAAATGACACATGTTCATCTACACGCTTAAACTAAACTGAAAAAAAAAATTATAGTGTAAAATAGCGCCATTGCATGGCCAATCTGAAGTTGTGAGGAGCGATTTGAAGGTGTGAGGAGGAGATCTGAAACTTTGATGAGGAAATCTGGAGCAGAAAGAGAGAGATGATACGACGTTCTTAGAGGGAGATGCAAAAAGAAGAGGATATGAGTGAGATGAGAACATTTTGAGAGGAGGTGGGAGATGAGAGATTTGTATGTACATGTGAGGGAGATGAAGTAAGGGGAAAGTGAGAGAATCAGAGATGAGGGAGAGTGAGGCATGGGAATGAAAGGGAGAGTGAAGTGGCACATGAGTGAAAGAGGAGATGAAAGAAATTAGGGTTGAGTATAACAATAGGATTTTGCTAAATGGACTTCTGGATAAAGATAAGTAATATATATATATATATATATATATATATATATATATATATATATATATATATATATATATATATATAATTTGTTAATTTATTTTATAATTTACTAAATATGTAGATAAATAAAAGACCTTCAAAATAATATAATAGTCTGGAAAATAATATAATAAATTTATGGCTAAATTATAGTTTTGGTCCCCCTATTTTCAAAAATTCAGACATTTGGTCCCCCTATTTTAAAACTCAGACATTTAGTCCCCCAATTTTAAAAAATCAAAGACATTTAGTCCCAAGAGAAATTTTCAGTTTTTTGTGGCTAATAGTCAAAGACATTTGGTCCCTCAATTTTAAAAAATCGAAGACATTTGGTCCCCCAATTTTAAAAAATCAAAGACATTTGGTCCCTCTTTGGACTAAATGTCTTTGATTTTTTAAAATTGGGGGACCAAATGTCTGAGTTTTAAAATAGGGGGACCAAATGTCTGAATTTTTGAAAATAGGGGGACCAAAACTATAATTTAGCCTAAATTTATTAATATAGGGTCCTCCTTCACTCAAAATACCTATAAATAAGCATTCAATGCTAGCATTAATGGTACTCACTTTTCCAATACTCTTACTTGTAATTGACTCACTCACTGACTTGAGCGTCCGAGTATCATTGCAGGTACCACCCCACCTCGGATCGGAGCACCAACTCGGACTGACCAAGAACATAAATACCAACTATCTCGTACCGGACTTCGTATCCAAGATCGGACACTTAGTCAGAGATACGGTACAGAACATTGGCGACCACAGTGGGAGGCTCTTATACTCTAGTCTTTCCCCCAACCTCCTTGGTCAGCAATGGCTCCAGAACTACGACGGAGGAACGTCTTCAGCGTCGTGGTTAGACCCGACCAACAGCAAGAAACCCCCGAGGGGGTAGCAGTTACTCTCCCTCGCAGCTCGGCCGACGGCCACAACTCGTCCAGAGCAATGGTTCCCATAAGCTCCGCCAGGAACCAGTTTCCACCTCCTGTCCAGACAGTCCCGGTACCGGTCGACGCTGTTCAACAGCTCGTCCAACTGGTGACAAGGCAAGCCGAGGCTGAACAACAAAGGAGTCAGCGTTACTCCCAACTGGAGGTTGAGATTGCCGAAATCCGGGCCCGAGACATCCCGGATCGGTCTTCTCCTCAAACCTACTCTCCCAGCAGAAGAACCTCCAGTAAAATGCGTCACCGGTCTCCTGCTTGGAGGAGACACCACCATCGCTCGCCACCCCGCCGAAAAGGGAGACGAGGATCTGGAACTCCCCCAAGCGAGACTCGGGACGACACTTATTACCCCGAGGACTCTCCTCACCAGAACTCATCATTAGCATCCTCTTCCCCGAGGCGACGTTCTATAAGCCGGGGAAGTCCCCCGAGGCAAGAACGTCGGCGTCCTCGGTCTCCCGGATCCCCTGTTCGGCGCCCTATCGAGAGGCCTCCTCCGAGGGAAAGATCGACGGTGCGAAAGGGACCCTTTACAGCGAAAATCAACTACTTTCCGGTGCCCAAGCACTTAGAGAAGCCTCCAGAGGGTTTGAAGATGCATGACGGGACTGGCGATCCCGATCGTCACCTTGATTACTTCGACACGATGATGCAATACCGGAATGTCCCTGAGGAGATCAAGTGTCGGATCTTCCCTCTTACCCTGGAAAAATTGGCACTGGACTAGTTCAGGGCCCTCAAGCCAAACTCGATATTCTCGTGGGACCAGCTGCCGAAGCTATTTTCGGCCCATGTCGCCCACTCCAAGATGAAACCAAAGACTCGGAAAGTCTTACAAGCCATCCGGCAAGGGGAGAACGAGTCTCTCTGGGACTACATCGAAAGATTCAATAAGGAAGCGGCTCAGGTCCGGAACCTAGACGATTCATTCCGACTGTTCTTCATGGAAGCCGGTCTTTGGGAAGGAAGTCTATTTTAGATTGATGTCGGGGTAAATCAAACTGAGTCGCTTGCCGAGTTCCTCCAGCGATCTCAGAAGTACATTGATCATGAAGAGGGGGCGGTTGCAAGAAAGTCGGATGCCGACCCTGGGATGAGCAAGCCTCGATATGAAAAGGAGGCCCGGAACGACGGTAGACCCAGACCTCGGAACCGACACCAACAATATTCCGACCTTAATGAAACAAGGGCCAGGATTTTGGCGGAATGTATGAACGCTGAATTCAAGGAAGTCAAGTTCCCCGATCCGCTCCCACACAGGCCGGGACAGAGATCCAACAAGTACTGTCGGTATCACCGGAGCAAAGGGCACGACACCAATCGATGTAATGCTCTGAAGGATGACATTGAGGACCTGATCAAGAAAGGAAAATTCAGCCAGTACGTGGCTAAAACACCCCGACACGAGGCCGAGGTTAAGGAAGAGAAGGTCGACCCTAAGAAGAAGGGTAAAGCCCCCCAAGAAAGAGAAGAAAGCTCGGAGGATGAGCGCGATTTTCGAAAATCAAAGGGCCGACCTGTAATGATGGTTATCTCTGGGGGTTACCCCATCGAGGCATCAGGCAAAACAATGAAAAGAAAGTGGAAGGAGGTCATGTGTGCTGCTTCCACCTCTGCAGTAAGTTCAGCCCCGGAGCGCCCCCCTTGGCATTCGGCGACCGAGACTTACTGGACGGTAAGCCAAATAAGCACATACCCCTTATAATCAGGGCAGTCATGGCGAACCACGAGATAAGAAGAATTTTGGTCGACCAAGAAAGCTCCGCTGATATCATCTTCATCGACCTTCTAAGGAAACTGCAGATCTCGGAGGAAGACTTCACCCCTTACAGAGGATCGGACCTTTCGGGCTTCAACGGGTCACGAACCAAACCCCTCGGCTATCTGGAAATGATGGTCACCTATGGCGAGGAACCGCTAGAGAGGACGGTCAAGACCAAATTCTTAGTGCTGCCATGCCCTTCGGTCTACAACTGCATCATCAGAAGACCGACTCTTGGAAGGCTCGGGGCTGTAACCTCGATGGTTCACCTGAAAATGAAGTTCTACTCTTTGAGTGACCAAATAATCACCCTTGATGCCGACCTAGAGTCCGCCCAAAGATGTTTCTATCTGCATGTCAAGGCAAATAGGCAGGCCTCAGAGGAGGGGGTTCCCCCCGTAGAAGCAGGAGCTCGGAAAGACCCAAAGAAGAAGAGAAGCGGTCAAGCTGCCGAGGTCAACGTCACAGACCTCGATGCGAGGTATGATCCTGACAGCTCCGAGGAAGAGAGCGACGACGAGCGGGCACGGGAGCTGAAAAAGAAAATCAGGCGACCCCAACCTGATGGACAGTTCGTGCAGATCCAGCTGGGAGAGGACCCGACCCAAACTGTCCAGATCGGATCCGATCTCCCTGAAGAAGTAAGAGCAAAGCTCGCCCTCTGTCTAAAATCTCACGCCGATCTTTTCGCTTGGTCGGCAAAAGACATGCCCGGGATTCCCCCTGAAGTCGCCTGTCACCAACTCGCAGTTAACCCCGGGGCTAAGTGGGTCGCCTAACGCAAAAGAGCTCAAAGCCAGGAGAAAGCAGCTGCTACGGCCAAGGTCGTAGATGATTTAATTAAAGCTGATTTTGTAAAAGAAGTCAAGTATACAACTTGGCTTTCAAACCCTGTACTTGTTAAGAAAAGCAATGGAAAGTGGCGAATGTGTGTTGACTATATCGATCTTAATAAGGCCTGTCCTAAGGACACCTTCCTTGTTCCTAGCATTGATCGGCTCGTCGATAATGCTTCAGGTTTTCGTTTACTATCGTTCATGGATGCCTATTCCGGGTATAACCAAATCCCGATGTTTCCCCCTGACCAAGAGAAGACGACCTTTATGACTGACCGTGGTAATTTTTGTTACCGGGTCATGCCATTTGGTTTGAAAAATGCAGGGGCCACCTATCAAAGGATGATGAACAAGGTGTTCCGAAAGCAGATCGGCCGTAACGTGGAAGTCTACCTCGACGATATGATCGCAAAAAGCGAAAGGGAAGACCTCCACATAACCGACCTGGAAGAGATCTTTACTGAAATCCGAAGAAACAATATGAGGTTAAACCCGGAAAAATGCACTTTCGGGGTCCCGGCTGAGAAATTCCTTGGTTTCAATCTCACAGAAAGGGGCATTGAAGCCAACCCAGATAAATGCCGAGCTGTAACGGAAATGCGAACCCCGTCCACCAAAAAAGAACTCCAAAAGCTCAACGGCATGATAGCTGCACTATCTCGCTTCATTTCCAACGCCGCTTTCAAATCACTCCCTTTGTTTAAACTGCTTAAGAAAGAAGCAACTTTCGAATGGACCCCGGAGCGGGACGAGGCCCTCTCCCAGCTCAAAAAGGTCTTGACCGAACCACCGATACTGACTCGGCCAAGCCCAGGGGAAGACTTATTCCTGTACACAGCCATCTCGGAAGAGGCCATTGGTGCCGTACTTATCAGGGAGACAGAGACTGGTCAGAGTCCGGTATACTTCGTGAGTAAAGCTTTGCACGGATCAGAAGTTAGATATCAGAAAATAGAAAAAATTGCCTTTGCTCTGCTCATCTCGGCACGCCGTCTCCGACCTTACTTCGTCGCTCATCAAATCGTGGTACGAACAAACTACCCAATCCGGCAGATCCTGCATCGACCTGACTTAGCAGGACGAATGATCAAATGGGCAGTAGAACTCTCCGAGTTTGGAATCAAATACGAAACAAGGCCGGCCATGAAAGCTCAGATATTGGCCGACTTTATCACGGAAATGGCACCCGCCGACCCGGAGGACGGGTTGTGGACGCTCCATGTAGATGGGTCCTCAAATCCAAAAGGAAGTGGTGCAGGGTTAATGCTCGAGAGGCCGACGGGCGTTGTAATCGAAGTATCGCTCACGTTTGGTTTCCCTACCTCAAACAACCAGGCAGAATACGAGGCATGCATTGCAGGACTCCGACTTGCTATCGACCTCCGAGTTACTCGACTCTCTTTAAATACCGACTCATTGTTGGTAGTCTCTCAAATCAGGAAACAGTACGAAGCCAAAGATCCGACCTTGCAGAGGTATTTAACCCGTGTGCGGGAGCTGCTTTCCTTTTTCGCATTTACGGAGGTTAAACACGTTCCCAGGACAGAAAATATCAGGGCGGACATTCTTTCCAAGCTCGCCAGCACCAAAATTCCAGGGAACCACCGGTCAATAATCCAGGAAACACTGAGCAAGCCGAGCGTCATCCCAAACCCGGAAGCCAATTTTTCTGTCAATGTGGTTGAAGAAAGCAAGGGTTGGATCTCCCCGTTAATGGATTACATCAAATCAGGGGACGAGCCTCCGGACTCAAACGAAGCCAAGATCCTCCGGAGGAAGGCCTCTTCTTTTTCCATAATCGATGGAAACCTCTACAGAAGAAGCTTGTCTGCGCCACTGTTAAAATGCGTTGAAGGAGGAGGGGCGGACTACGTCTTGGCCGAGATCCACGAGGGAATCTGTGGGCAGCACCTGGAGGTCGGTCTCTAGCTCGGAAGGCATTAAGAGCAGGATATTTCTGGCCAACAATGGAGACCGATGCAAGAAACTATGTAAAGAAATGCAGCAAGTGTCAAATCCACGCCAAGGTCCACATAGCACCTCCTACGGAGCTCACCAGCCTCACCTCGCCATGGCCATTTGCATGGTGGGGAATAGATCTCCTAGGCCCATTCCCAACTGCCCGCGGCCAGATCAAGTACCTAATTGTGGCGGTAGATTACTCCACAAAATGGATCGAAGCCGAGCCTCTAGCCATCATTGGCGCAAAGAACTGCATCAAGTTCTTCAAAAAGAATATCATGACTAGATTCGGGATTCCCGAGGTAATAATCACTGACAACAGAACCCAGTTCGCCGACAAAGGCTTCAAGAAACTCATGTCCGACCTTCGAATTAAACACCGGTTCACCTCACTAGAACACCCGCAAACGAACGGACAGGCAGAAGCCGCCAACAAAGTTCTCCTCAATGGATTGAGAAAGCGGCTCGATGAAGCGAAGGGAAACTGGGTTGAAGAGCTACCTTATCTGCTGTGGGCCTACAGAACCACCCCGCAGAGCTCAACGGGGGAGACCCCTTTCCGGCTTTCGTACGGGACGGAGGCGGTAATCACGGTAGAGATCGGAGAGCTGAGCTGGAGGACCCTCCACCCAAAGTCTCCAGAGGACAATAATCAGGCGTTAAAAGAAAACCTCGACCTCGTCGACGAGGTCCGAGGCCAGGCTTCCCTTAAAGAAGCAATAATAAAGCAGAGGGTAGCAACACGGTATAACTTGAAAGTAATCCCCAGGGACCTTGAAGTCGGTGATTTAGTTTTACGAAGAGCCGACGTCGGTTTAAAGAACGCCGCGCAAGGCAAGCTCGCCCCTAATTGGGAAGGACCATACCGAGTTGTATCTAAAACTGGTAAAGGTGCCTACGAGTTGGAGACCTTGGCTGGGAAGACGATCCCAAGGACTTGGAACGCCACTAAATTAAAGAAGTACTACAGTTATCAATTATTTTATCTGAAGAACGGTGTATACCGATATTATCAATTATTTTATTTGAAGAACGGTGTATACCGATGTTATCAATTATTTTATCTGAAGAACGGTGTATACCGATGTTATCAATTATTTTATCTGAAGAACGGTGTATACCGATGTTATCAATTATTTTATCTAAGGAACGGTGTATACCGATGTTATCAATTATTTTATCTGAAGAACGGTGTATACCGATGTTATCAATTATTTTATCTGAAGAAACGGTGTCTACCGATGTTATCACTTATTTTATCTCTTTCTAGCTGACCTAGGTTGTCACTACCCTAAGGGGCGAGTTCGATCTGGGCCGAGTCCCGGTAAACTGTCCCGAAGGCGGCCATCGTTACGCAAACAAACTAGTTGGCCGAGGTTGCCACTACCCTAAGGGGCGAGTTCGATCTGGGCCGAGTCCTGGTAAACTGCCCCTAAGGCGACGCTTACCACTTGAGCAAATCAAAACGCAAGTGCACGAATTTAAATCAACATAGTAAAGCTCAACCGAGGTAGATGAAACCGGAAGCACATTAAATTAAATTTCTATTACAAATTACCCCGGATACGGCCGGGTCCTCGAGTTCAAAAAGATGGCAAAATGTTACAAATTCTGGTTCCGCCCGGAACCCGGGGCTTTCTCCCCCACCGGTTCTACCCGGAACCCAAAAAACAACTAACCCAGAGCTATCTTATCAACACAAGTCACGACAAGGAGGGGCGAGGGTAAATGACCTCACACTCTTCAGAGTCGGGGCTGAGCTTGACGATCCGCCCACCTTCTACTATATGTTCCACACGAAGAATCTCCCAGTCCAAAGGCAAAGAAGGATGAATAACGGCGACCTGAGAAAGCGCCTTCTCGTAACTCTCCTCAGCCACATCCATTCCCATCTGGGCCACCTCGACCATCTCTTTCTCAGCAGCCTCAGCTTTGGCACGTGCGTCCTGGAGCTCATTTTCCAACTCGGGAATCCGAGGCGAGGAATCCACACCAGTCCCGGCTTGGGCCTGTCCCGCTTTCCGAATTTCGACCTCGAGCTCAGAAATCCGGGCCTTCAAAGAGGAAATCACCTCCTCAGACTGCCTCCCTTGGCCCTCAAGATCGGAAATACGGACCTCATGCTCCATGCACTGGTTAAGGGCAGAGTCCCTCTCCCTTTCAAGCTTACCCACCATGACATGAGTCTCTCACAAACGGACCGCCTCGAGTCACTCGACGCAACCTGAGTCCCTCAGATCATCCCAGTCTTCCAACCTCGGTATGACATGAGTCTCTCGCTCCGGAGTTTGGGGACAGAACACGAACTCTAAAGCAACAAGTCTAGCCCGCCCTAAGGCGACCCGACTTGGGGGGCTACTGTTACAGATTGGGCCTCTATGGCCAATCCATCTAAAGGCCCAATAATAAAGGGCCAAATTCAACCAAAGGTGGAGATCTCAGACCTAGATTCAATGGTCCTCCTTCACTCCAAATACCTATAAATAAGCATTCAATGCTAGCATTAATGGTACTCACTTTTCCAATACTCTTACTTGTAATTGACTCACTCACAGACTTGAGCGTCAGAGTGTCATTGCAGGTACCACCCCACCTCGGATCGGAGTACCAACTCGGACTGACCAAGAACATAAATACCAACCATCTCGGACCGGACTTCGTATCCAAGATCGGACACTTAGTCAGAGATACGGTACAGAACACATAATAATATTAATAAACTCCATAATAAATTTGTAGAGGGAGAGCCGTAGGGAGAAACAAGTTTGGCAGGTCAATGATATCAAAAAAAGCCATGAGTGAGATGAGAGGGTTTGTTTGAAATGACGGAGATGATAGGATGAAAAGTAGATGAGAATTGAGAAATGAGCTACATTACAATGGGAAACTTCTAGAGATATATATAAACACAGAGGGATACGGATCTCCAAATTTATTAAATGGGATTAATTGAAACTTGAGACTTGAAATTACTAATACGTTGGAAAAAGAAGGAACAAAATGAAATCAACATTTAAATTAAAGTGATAGAAGTTTGATAAAAAAAACTAATGTGATAGAATAACTTGGGAAAAAAGTTACACTTAAAATAAAAAAATGAATCATCATTTCAAAATTATACAACTTCAATATTTAATACTTTTTGTAAATAAAGTGTGATATATTTTTTAATATTTAGTACCATCGATGAAATTTATTATAGGCCCGGACAGCGGGCGGTTTTGGGCGGTTTCGGGCCCAAAACCATCACCCGAGTCAAAATCGCGGTTCCAAAACACCAATCCACTTCCGCCCGAATTTCTTCTCGGATGTTGCGGTTTCGGTTTGGCGGGTTTGCGGATTTGGCGGGCGGGTACATGTGAGTTTGGAGTAGAGAGAGACTGAAGGAGAAAAACAAAGGACAGAGAAGGGAGATGAGCAAGTAACTGGATTTTGTCAAAAAAAACCAAAAAGAAAGATGAAGCGGAGGTAGACGAAGGTAACTTGCGTGTAAACACAACACAGTACAAACAAATTGCTATATTTTATATTAAACAAACAAAGTGCTTTACTTTTTTATATTAAATTGCATTTGCTTTTACTTGTGGCCTGCGGGTCAGTATTACTCTTTTAGTGGGAGAGAGTCGCAGGCTACTTGACAGTTGACCATTGCTTTTCTGCTCAGAGTTGCAGTGGGTCAGTATTATTGTATTATAATTATATCATTTTTTCTGACAGAGCTGTGTTTCGGGCGGGCCCGGGTACCGACGGGGATAGAATTTAGGACCGCACCCGCCCAACCAATCTCGCCTCAAACCAAGAATTGTGCCCGCAGAACCGTCAGCCCATGTGAAACCGCCCATGACAAACCATTTCCATCGGTTCTTCGGTTTCTCGGTCGGTTCTCCAGTTCTTGTCCGGGCCTAATTTATTAGGGGTGACAGAGTGAAAATATGTCGGGTCAAATCGGAACTTCCAAAGCAGGTGTTTGCCTTACTTCCAAAAATTTAAACATGACTTTGGTCTGGAGTCTGTCATACATCACTTAAGAGACAAGTGGTGTAAGATTTTATAAATAGACTCATAAAATAATAGTTTTTTTTGGTGGGAAAATAGGGGGTCAAGCGCTGAAACACTAAGCACTCGACCCAACAAGTCTACATCAAGTGTTGTTCTAAGGAAAGGAGGGACCACGTCATAAATGTTACAAGTATTAATCATGGAGTGAGTTTCGCTAGCTAAAATAATATCGGTAGGGACATTCCCATCTCTATGTATGTATGTATGTATCTCCATTCCACGAGAGCTCTTAATAGGGGTGTTCAGTGGTTCGGGCAAATCCAAACCAACCCACGATCTAACCCACGATCCAATCCAAATCGATATGTTTGGTTTGGATATTTTTTGTGTTCGGGTCAAAATCGAACAAATCCAAACCAATCCGTAGTTGTTTGGATCGGGCAACGGATTTTAAAAATCAAATCCGCCAACTCGAACCAACCCATATTACGTCATAACAATTTTGTAATTTTAGATGCACACGATTTTATTTGCTTAGAATTTTTACCTTAATAATTTATGATTAAGTTGTAAAATTTTAATACTATGAATAGAAAGACTATTAGTGGATTTGAGTTTGATTTCGTATGATTTTCAAATTTTTTAGCTATTTAGAGTGTTGGAATATCATAAAAAAAATGTTTTTTTTTATATTTTAGAAAATTAATATTTTAGTGAATGACCCGTGAGTCCAATCCAAACCAACCCGCCCAATATCGGTTCGGTTTGGTTTGGATATTGGGCGGGTTGGTTTGGATTTTGGAGGAAAAAATGTAAAATCCGAACCAACCCAAACCGAATAATTATCATTGGTTCGGGCAACGAATTTGGTCAAATCCGATCCAAACCGACCCACGAACACCCCTACTCCTTAATGCTTTACCACATTCTTAATGCGTTCAACGAGGAAGTGGTGAGAGAATAAATGAGACTATGGGGCATTAAGCATATCAAAGGCATTCCTAGAATCAGACTCTATAACCAAATTCCGGAAACCTTTGCCCCAAGCAATTCAAACCCGTGGTAGATGCCCCAAAGCTCCGCTTCTAGAACACTGCATCTATCAATTTTATGAGAGAAACAAAATAAAAAAAATTCTATGGAGTCACGAGCCACTCCCCCACAACCAGCCCTGTTCCCTCAATCAGCCACAGAACCATCAAAGCATATAAAGATATAACCAACAGGAGGTGGATTCCATTTACCGGTAGAGGCTCAGCTACAACCAGTACCACTCACTTTGAGCGATTTGATTAGAGCAATGCTATTTAGCCAAATTTTTTTAGACAAAAATAGACAAAAACCACGTTACAACATCAATTAACCAAGTTTTTTAAGCCACTAACCAACCTACTTTTTCACAGTTTTTAGTCAATGGCCTAGAAAACTGTGAAAAAGTAGGTTGGTTAGTGGCTTAAAAAACTTGGTTAATTGATGTTGTAATTTGGTTTTTGTCTATTTTTGTCTAAAAAAATTTGGCTGAATAGCATTTCTCATTTGATTAATAGCTCAATGTGATTAAGTTCTATTCAAATTATTTTTTGTAACCCTTTTACTGTTTTCATATAATAAAATTTATATGTACACTTCTTTTATTTATTTTCTCATTTTCCACAACTAATTAATATTTTATAAAATTAAATAATAATATATGGAAAAGGACAATGCTATATATGATGAAAATTGCCGCAAGAAGATGGAAGAAAAGGAAATCAACGATGGCTTATAAGAAACAAAGGAGAAAACCAAAAGCACCATGAGAAAAGTAAAATAGATCATACGACTCAAATTTGCATCGATGCTTTATTTCACAAATAAATGGCCCAAGGTGTTACAAAAAAAAGCGACCTTCTCTACCCTCCCGTGGAGTTTTTGCCTTTTTTGGGAATCGAACCATGTACATTGGGGCTCAAGTACATGCTCAATGCATTCCCACTCCCAATTGAGCATCAATTGGTAGTGGGAATGCATTGAGATTGTACTTGAGCCCCATGGTACAATGTTCGATTCACGGAAGGAAAAAACCGTACAGGAGGTAGAGAAGGTCATGATGTACAGTTCTGGGGTAGCCTACTAAAAAGAAAAGGGCCCAGGCTGTTACACTTACCGGAAAGGTTTGCATCTTTCTTGTAAATCTGTAAAACTGGTTCTTCATTTGAATCTTCTGTCCTTTTAGAGTTGCTAAATGAGTTTTATGTTATTTCACCTCCTCTACAGCCTCCCTTCAGTGGTGGGAACCGTGAGAAAATTCAGCAGAAGATAGTTAAAGACAAGATGAATATGCCAGCATATAAGTGAAGCACATTCACTGTTGAAAGGGGTAATCTCTAGTCCACTAAGAAGATATTTCCTTTGATTATTCTAGATCAAACTCATCATCATCTAAAGGAATATATGGTTATTTTCAACATATATAATATGCCATGCATAACCTGTCTTAAAAGTGGCACTGTCGATTTAGATATACCTGGGACTAGGATAGCTTCAATTCCCCTACATTGAAATTGAAGGGTCTCAGTAATTAGTAGTTTGTTTTTGAGCATGATAACTACTGTATGTGTCATGAAGCTTTTCTACCACTGATTCCAAAAGGTTCAGAATTTTTCATCTTATGCAAACACTAGTAAAATCCTTTCTGGAAGTGTTGTAGAAACTTGTTTAGATACTTGTTTGATAGAAGAAATAAGAAAATAAAGATGATTATTGTTGTTACAGCTGCTACAAAAGGAGGCACCAAAGCGGCTAGGTTCTGGACCCAATGGTATTGAGGAAATTAAGGGGCACAAATGGTTCAAACCAATCAACTGGAAAAAGTTGGATGCACGCGAAATCCAACCAAGCTTCCAGCTAGATGTAGCTGGGAGTCACTGTGTTTCAAATTTTGGTAAGTGCTGGACTGATATTCCCGTCATAGACTCGCCAGCTGCCAGCCCAAATGGTGGAAACCCCTTCAAGGACTTCTCTTATGTGAGGCCTGCAGCTTCTTTTCTTCAAAGGAACAACTCTGCTTGCTAGCTTCACAGATTGCATCGGCAATGGCTTTGGCTTCGGATAACACTATTTTTCTTAAGATTATTTTAATTTTTAGGTAGTAGTTGCTTGTATTTGGATACCTGCTGTCACAGGAATTGCCATCAAGAAACATTTTCCTGGTGTCATTAGGAGTTTTGTGTGAACTTCTGCATTATGTGCCTTGCGGCTCTACAATTGTTGAGCTGACTTGTTAGAACTTTTGATTTGGAGATAATAAATTGCTTTAATTTGTACAGTGTTAGTGCCTTCTACTAGGGACAAAAAGTGGAGGTCGATGATAAAAAGTAATTAGAAAATCCTATATACATCCTCATATTAGTTGTAATACTATTTTGCAATTTATAATATTAGGTGTTATCTTTGTCTGGATCATATTAGAAAATCTTATATACTTTAAGTATTCTAGAATTCTTCTATAATTTATTATATTATTTACTTTCAGGATCGGTTTGAGATTTTATCTTTGTCTGGATCATTCACTGTAACACCCCGATATTTTCTAACTTGTAGAAAACACCTACTAAACTTCGATAAATCACTCATCGAACGTGCTTACATAACTGAACATAATATATATAAAATCAGTCCTTACACCCTCAACTAGTGTTCAATACTCAAAAATCGAAAGTCTGCGGAAGCGATTTACAACTTAAAAGACATAAGTCGTACAATCGAATAGTCTTAAGATACAAAGGAAACTGAAATACAGAGATACATAATATGACAAAACAAATAAAAGCGTCAGCAGTTCCTCAAGTATCTCCATAGCCGTGCCTCACGGTCTTCAACTTCCCCTGCTTAACTGAAAAACAACAAAAATGGATTGGGTGAGACAACTTGTCTCAGTGAGTTCTATCGCGACCCCTTACTAATTCTCTCGGTTCAATTATGCTTGATTCATTATTCTAAACTCATAACTCATAGTCCTCAAAGTTGACTATGTGGCTGAACTAACTAACGTTGTCCTCATAACCCTTAAGCCGGTTACGAGAGGCAACACTTAAACTGAACTAAAGTCTTAGCGTGTCACCGGTCACTTGGCATAATAAGCTCCCGGTGAACCCGTCCCCACTAATCGGCTGGGTCCCTGATGGGGCCTAGGTTCATAGGGCTCATGACTGCCCCTCCCCTAACACACTAAACTGAAATAGGGTCGTCACCCCAACTGAACTAATGTATATATTTTAATATACCTGAACTGAATACTGATCTGAACATAATAATGAACTAAGCATAATAATGAACCTAACTTAACACTGAGCTTAACTTAACATGATCCCATTACTAACACGATCTGATTACTAACATTAGGTGATCTCACACGGCTTACTAAAGTTGTTAACTTAACTTATACTTATCCATTATTCAAACCAAATCATAATGTATCACCCACACTCAACATTATGATAACATAACCTAATCATAATCAATCATAACCAAACTCATGGAAATATCATCATAACATCATACATGTTCCGGAATTACATCCAAAGAGGATAATTCCGGAAAGAACTTTTCGGAATCACCTCTAAAGATGATAATTTCGGAAGCCAATTTGGCTTCCGGAAATACCTCTTTTGAGGTTATTCCGGAAAGCTCAACAAAATTGGCTTCCGGAATTATCATCTTTTGAGGTAATTCCAGAAAGTTTTAAAAAAATCAATTTTCTTTTAATTTTTTGAGGGGTAGTTTGGAGTTTAACAGGGTTATGAGGGTATAGGGGAAAATGAGGGGGGTACAAAAAAAACAGCCTTACAAAAGAAGCAATACAGGGGAAAGTGTGGAATTATATGATGACAATAAAAGCCCGAGTCTCGATGGATTTAATTCGGCTTTTATGAAGGAGTGTTTGGAAATGGTGAAGGATGACATAGTTGCATATAGGAGTTCTAGAAAAAATGGCAGTTTTGTCAAAGAAGGAAGATGAATGTATACTTTTGAAGGTATATTATGAAAAAACAGGACTCGGCTAACACCCGTAATCGATTCCCGGCGATGGAACAAATTTGAGCCACACTTTATTTGCCAATTTTAAGGATAGTCTTGAGGCTGATCGTGGGGTTAGCCAAATGGCGTTTTTGGTTGGTTCCTTCATTGTGCGCTTACAATAGAAGGCATGTTTGAACTTGTTAGCACCATTGAAGGATGTTCAACCACAAAGAGCTAGCCAAGACAAATGGGTTTGGTGTTTGGATAAATTTACATTCTTAATTTACGGTTAGTTCTTGTTATCAATTTCAAATGGATTTCCCCTAGTTACAAGTTTAGAGGTCGTTGCCAACAATGTTGAAATTGGGGATTTTATTCATAACACCAATACTGATCATACTATTGATTTCCTCAAAAAATTGTAATTATAATGGTGTTACTCTTAGTGCTCATTAGTATCAACAATTAATGGAATTACTCCAAACATCTAAGAATGGCATTCAAGAAGAGAACCCTACTAGTGTGAACTCCCTTGTTAAGTTTTCATTTCTAATTCTTCAAAGTCATCCATAGGTAATAATAGGTGTAGGTTAGGGTGGGAAGATGGTTAATCTTGCCATCATGGGATGGGAAGATTCCTTTTTGAACCATTCTCCACCATTGGTATATATGAGATGGAATTAATGGATCAATTCAAGAAACCAACAACAATCTCCAGTTTTAAAAGAAACCAACATTTTGTTACTGTGCCTCCTTCTTCTTCTCCTCCTCCTGTCCAACAACAATCTCCAGCTCTTGCTGCTCTTTAACATCTTCCTTTTTAGCGTCGTATTTCCTATAAACTCCGTACAGCACCATTTGAAATATTCCCAATATGAAACCAATCACATTTGGGACCTGCAATCCCAAAAATAAAAATGCATTAATAATACTAAAATAATAAATGATCATTGCTTAATTTCTTGATGTTACTTTAATTAAATTACATTGATACTTACAGCAATGCGTTTGTCCTTCAGAAAAAAACCGTAGAAAAACCATACTACGGCACTCAGTGTAAGAAAAAAGGACAAAGAGATTGGCATAAACTGAACACTTTTTGTTCGAATAACCTCTGTCTGCAGGAGGAGTCAAATAAATTAATAAATCATTTTTTAACAAATATTATTCTTTTTAATTAAAATAAACTATATATGAGTTGAAACTTTCACCCACGGCAATGCTCAAAGGTGCTGCAAAGACGCTCACAGAAACAAAGACGCTAACCCATCCAAGGAATTGCACACGAAGAACAGGTTCGCGTAGACCCAACTGTGTGAACAAGAAGATCATGGAGAAGCAGGCCATGTTCATCCCCACAAATAGTCTGATGGTTGATTTCTACAATTAAAATGTAACACGTAGGGATTCAATTAATTAATTAATTAATTGGTGGTATAGTTTTCATGATTCATGAGAAATTAAAATCTAGATTGGGGTTCGTAGATTTAGTACCTTGGCATCGGGGGTTGCATAGGTAATGAACATGATGTTGTAAACCAACTCTACGATACATCCAAATGAATTTATCGTAACGAGGGCAGCAGCATCCGGTTTCAGCAGTCCGTAATACAACCAGAGCATAGAGCTGAACAATCCCACCAAATATGGTAGCGACTTGAACTCTCCCGTTGATTTGTCTTTGTATATTTGGTAAAATGTTGGCCTGCAATTCGATCAAGAAAAAGGAAAATTTTGCAATTACATATTTTTATTTAATAATTTAAAAAAAAATAAAATTGTTGTGGTTTGATATTTATTTTAATAAAGAAAATTGATTGATAACGTTGATATATACTAATTATACTTACACCGGAGCTAAGTACATCAGGAATGAAATGATGTTTCCTGCCATCAAATGAAGAATATATGTTAATTCCCTAACCAATGAAATACAACATAATCATGCTTCTAAAGAAACAATATATATATATATATATATATATATATATATATATATATATAATAGATGATAAAAATATTAATTAGCATATAATAAGATATGAAATAAGGCTCAACTCAATCTTAAAAAAAAAAACTGAACTGAAAATAATATAAAATACTAAATAGTCAGCTTTTTTTGTCAAAAAAAACCCGTTATTTTAAAAATACTAAAATGAAATAGATAGTGGTTGTCAAATCAAAAGAGCAGCTAGACATAATGCGTACGGCTAGTAGTCTAGTAAAAGAAGCAAGGCGACGTCTCTATTGATTTTTGACACTAAGCTAAAATTGGTTTTAATAATTGATAATTGATAGTGAGTCTGGAAATAGAGGCTGTGTTGGTTTTTCCCTTCAACAAGTGTGTTAGTTCAGAAAAACAGAGGAGAAGACGGTGCTTAAATGCCATCGGAGAATCAATAAAAACGCACCACTAAGGCACTAACACTACTGGTGGTTTTCTCACAGAACAATCAAACAAGGAGGAAACTACATAGACACGGAAATGACATGCAAAAGCATTACTTTTTTGACAGTAACATTAAGGACATGGAAAAGAAATCAAACACACGGTAATGTAGAAAATCATTACTCAATGTGAGATTTATGAAATGCAGAAAATCAAATTAACACACAGTAGGTACGTAGAAACACTCATGATGACTTACCAAGTATCCCAAATGTGAAAGCCAAAGGATTGTGGTTGACCTTGTAAAAAGCCATGGTAGCTAGCTAGCAGAGATGAAACCACAACTTCTAAGTAAAAGGAAACACTCTCTTGGATGGTCTTTTGATCAGAGTGCAAAAGGTTTGGTGCATGGGTCCTGAAATCCCTTTCACTGATGAAGAGCTTGAAAACTGATCAAAACCTTGGAGAAATACCCTCATTATAAAGGTCTTTGGTGAGAGAGTGAGATTCACACTATCAAATATTTAAACAGTATCTCATTAACTTTTATTTAAATTTACTACTATCAATCTAAATACTCAACCAAAATAAAATCTAAATACTAATTACAATTTTAATAATTATTATTGAATAGTAAAATAAAAACAATTATTTTCTATGAAAAAAGTTACAAGGAGATTTAATATATGAATTTAGTTTGAAAATTTAATAAAAAAGGTAGCACTATTTGTAATTTAAAATATTAATCTACTTTTTATGTCTAGAATTAATTTTTAGGTTACAAGTCTAGAATTAATTTAAACCACCATATCTTGAAACATTACTTCTTATTCTTTCTTTTAATAATAAAATCTATAAAAAAAAACTTATAGGGCTTTGGCAAACGTTGAACTGGTTGAAGGATCTGGGCTTGGAGTCAGTGGCCATTGAGATGGATTATGTCTCCGTGGTTAATACGGTAACCAAAACAACATCCAATTAACAATTCAAATTTTGGTTGTATTAATTTTATTTCTCAATATTCAAGCTATAAGATTAGCTATATTCGGAGGCAAGCGAATCTTGTATTTGAATATTGGATTAAACAACCTGAGTCATAGATAGAAAAAAAATCCCAATAAGGGTTGTTGGTCTGAGCGATAATTGAGTTCGAATCTCATTTCAAGGTCTCAAATTCAAGTCTTGAGTGTCTTAAAAACTCTGTTGGCAGGAGAAAACCATGTTGGCCGGTAAAGCCAGGTACACCTGGCCAACCAGGTTCCTTGTTGTAGATTAGTCGCCGGCAAAATCAATAGTCACTGTTCACCAATAACACGGTGAAAACAAAACAATCCACTTGTTTTTTCTAAAAAAAAAAACAAAAACAAGTCACTTATTAACGGTTACAACTTGCTAAATATCTTTTTTTATTGTCAAAAAATATATTCTTTTTAAAAAAAACTTGCTAAATATCAATTAACGGAAAGTTTTTTTTGACATCTTTAGAAAAAAGCTGCAAAAAATTCAATACTATTTTGGGACCTTGAGATAAATAACATAACAATGTCCTTTTATGGGTCATACAAGTTGCCCATCCATCGTCTAAGCCATAAAATATAATTATATTAAATCAATGCCAATGACACTATTTTCCTATCCTAAATTACAACCGTATATTCTCCTCATTTTAATCAATGCCAATGACACTATTTTCAAATTGTAATTTGTTAAAAAAAACGCTACAATCCGAATAACAAATTACGATTTGAAAAATAAATTCATCTTTTTGCGTAAAAATGAGGAGAATATATGGTTGTAGGTTTGTGAGTATTTAAATGTGAAATATTCCAACATCACCTAATAAAGAATAAAATAAAGAGTAGCTTATAAGATGTATGACCCATTAATCAAACACTTGTTTATTTTACGAGTGATGTGCCTATTGACCATATATCCAGGACGTAGCTTTCTTTTGAGGATCTTTGGTGTGTGGGGGACTCTTACCCTTTGTATGTATTGGGTTGAGTACTCTTTGTGCTCGGCGATGATTGGCGATGATTGCTTACTATTCCATGGTTCTTACTTCACCTCGTTTCAATTGGTTTATGTTATCGTAGGAATCTTTGTTTATGGTGATTAAAAACTATATTCCTCTTGAATATACGGGTGTTGATGAAGCCAAAACGTGGATATTCGATTTAGGCATATTCAATTTTACTTTGCTAGTTTCATTCACCAAACATATACAATTTAAGAAGATTATCAATTCTAAAACCAAATCATTTATTTACAAGCTCCAAGTCAAGTATAGAATTACTAGTTTCATGGAGTAAAATAAACAACAAATCAGCCCCAAATTCAACATCAATCCTCAATTTCTCAAGTTTAGAAATACAACACAAGAATTCCTTAACCTCGAACAACATTCAAATAACAAGCATTTCATTTGGTAATTTCAACAAACACTTCACCTACATTTTACCTCAAGTTTAGAAACACTTCACCCTTTCAAACAACCAATCATCAAGCATCAACTTCACATAGAATCATCTAACTTAAGGTTCCAATGCCATTAAAATAACTAGAACAACATGCAATGACGTGAGGAAACGAGTGTGGAGGGATACTAACCTCTGTACACAGTGAGGAAACGATGATGTGCTCACGACGTCAAGGGGAGCACACAAGCTCACGGCGGAAGTGAACAAAACCAAATCACAAAATGAGGGAGAGAGTGCGATGGTTTTCAGGAAACGAAAGAGTGAACGAAATGAGGGAGAGAGTGTGAGGTTGTTCGTTTGTTCTTCGCGATGGAGCAAGTGTGAGAGAGACGTTGCTGGGTTTGTTCTTCGCGAGGGAGAGAGTGGGAGGCGAATTGTGAGAGAGAGACGTTGGAGAAGCTGAACGCGAGGGAATGTCAAAAAAATATAAGTAATAGGCAGCGTTTTCCTTTAAAGCGCTGCCCATTGCCAGCAGCGTGTTCACCCATAAGCAGCGCTTCCTAAAAAGCGCTGCCCATCGCCCCACCCATACGCAACGTTTGCCTTTAAAGCACTGCCCATCTTTAACAACGCGTTACTCATAAGCAGCGCTTTCTAAAAAGCGCTGCCCATCGCCCTACCCATACGCAACGTTTGCCTTTAAAGCGCTGCCCATCTTCATCAGCGCGTTACCCATAAGCAGCGCTTCCTAAAATGGGCTTCCCATTGCCCAGCGCGTTATAAGCAAATGCAGCGCTTACATCAAGAGCGCTACCCAATAGGGCGCCCTTTTTCTCAACATCTGGCGTAGTGGGAGTAGTTCACAAAAAATAGAGTTTCAGTCAGTAACTAAGTGTATAATTTTGTTATTTGTACACAACTATGGATTATATATGTAGAACTTGAGAAAAGAAGATGATGGCAAGGCAATAATCTGAGAAACAAAAGTTTTTCCTCGTGGGACAGTTGACAAAGAAGAAGGAGGGAGAGTTTTTCCAAAAAAATTATTAACTTTAAATGACATGTATATGCCACATCACTCATTTTTAACTTTTGCAGGTGCTAAACTATTTGGATACGTTTAATTGGATACGTTTAATTTTTGCAGGTGCTAAACTATTTTTTTATAGAGAAGAAACTGGATCAAGATGATGTTTGCAGGTACTAAACATATATTTAAGTCCATTTAAAAACACAAAATAAAAAAATTAATAATAGGTATAGATTCTATTATTGTCTTGAGGTTGGACCTGAAGTGATGTCAGTTTCAGCTTTAGACGTTCCCACCGAGCTTCAGCCCCATGTGGTAGGCCGACATGGGTGGGGTACATGCACACACTCTGACGCTCAAGTTAGTATAGTGAGATTATGAGAGCGTACCTAGCCTGATAATCGTTGGGGTATTTATACGGATCAGAAGTGTTCCCACCTTGGCTTGCGTTGTTGGATCGGGGCGGGCGGTCACAACCCTAGATGTCCATGTCGCACAAATCACGATCCGCGCCTTAGGTTGTTGATGTTTCTCCCATTGATCTGGGCCGTATATTGCCATACGGGTGGATCTCAGTCGTCCAAACGTTACGCTTTGGATCTCAGTCGAATTCGAAGGGCTAGATCTTGGTCTGTATGTCGGGGTCATGCCATAATGCTCCGAGCTTGGTTCTACTGTGGCCAGCCGCGTAGCGTGTGGCAGCTTACTGGTTTTTGGTGCATAAGGTGATGGCAAAATTGGCAAGTGTACCAAATCGTTGCATGTAATAATAAAACTGTTCTGTACCGAGTAGCTTTTTGGTCAGCTGCTGTTGGTAGGTCTCTTGCTGCCCTGGCAAGTGGTCAGTGAGCGCCCGGGGGGGGGGGGGGGGTACCTGCAAGCCACTCCGACGCTCAAGTCAGTATATAGAATATAAGAGTGTAGGTACTAAGGATTAGAGATTCAACCTTTGTAAGGGCAAAGTTTGCCTGTATTTATAGGAAATTGCGCCCTCTCGTGGATCGTTGGATGGGTAGAGTCGATCTTGACCGTCCAAGCATATTGGGCTTGCATGAGGTGGATATGGGCTGATTCGGTTGGGCTGATCCAGATCACTTGCTAGCTGCACCTCATGGTTTTGCTAATGAGACCCCCTGGTTGACTCCAGAACAGATGCCCCCCAAGCCGAGATTATTCCGGAGGATGGTCTTGGCTTGAAGGTCTTTGCCAGTTTGCCAACTCCGTAAGGTTTATGCGGGACGCTGCCTTTGTAACAACCGTGTTCAGTAATTTTCACTCTCTAGAGTAAAATAGGAGAAAATTTTTCTAAGTGTTTCTTTGTCTGTCTTGTCGGGTCGTATGAGATCACTTTTTTGCGACCGTGACTCACACCTCCTTCAGTGTAACCCTTGTGCCCGGCAACAAGCTAGGGTGACGTATCCCGATGTTGGCATCGTCTTGTGCCGAGTGCTCTGAGGTTGGCGCCCTCTTGGGCGCCTTGTGCCAGGATGCTCTGAGATTGGCGCCCTGTGCCTTGCCCCCTGATTTTGGTGCCCTCTTGGGCGCCTTGGGCCAAGGTGCTAAGACATCCTGATGCTGGTGCCCTCGTAGGCGCCTCGGGCACCGTTTGGTGAGATGGAGGGTGGCGCCCTCAAGGGCGCCTTGTGATGGGTGATAACCATCTTTTATGATGGTTATTACTTGCCTTTTTAGCTTGAATTTAAGTGATTTAATAAACTTGTTGTGTCAGTGATGATGTAATTATGTGTTTAGGTTATAAATAATGGTGCAGGATTGGTTTGGTTTAAGTTGGGCATTTTGATGCCCTTAGTGCATTTAATTGTATTTAGTGTCAGTGCTGCAGCAATAGGTGCGAGCGCAACAGGGGATTTGCGAAAGATGAGAGAGAAAGCTCAAGGAGAATGCGGAAAACACGGAAGTTAAGGCAAGGACAGGTGTCAGCGCTGTATGGCACGGAAAGATATTTCCTATTGAGGAATTCCCATGATTGCCCTCAATCCTAGGACGCATTTCCTTAAAGAGCCCTCATTCTAGGGTTGCGTGCAAGGTGGTACTATATAAGGACATTCCTCCTTCTTCATTGGGTACTCTGCCGTCACGAGGAAGTATAGAGATAGCTCCTCACAGCGTGCTTAGCTCACCATTGTTACCTACAAGCTTCATTGCTGAGACTATTGCGACAGCATCACTTGGAATTACATTTCTCTTGGAGGATCGTACTAGAAGAGCTGGATCAGATCTCCATTGTGACTACTGGAGTTCCTTCACTGTCTCCTCTCAATAGTATCATTTCTTCCTTTGGAATTTGTAATATGACTTCTACTCCTTTGTTTAAGTTGTTTTCCATGTTTTGTAAGCTCAATATGAGCTAACTTCTCATAGTTGAGATGCTGGATCTGAAGTAACTAGAATTTTTATGCTATTTATGAAGTATATTTAATGTTGTGCATTTTACCTTGTGCGTGATAATATTTCCATTTTAAAATAGGATTGGCCGTCTATTTTAAATAACATTTATAAATTCAGAGATGGTTTGTAAATTAATCTCACAAGGTAATATGGGTAGTGGGCATTAATGAGAGATCTTGATGTTCCTTGCTTAACCCTAGAGATAGGAAGGTAAAACCCATAAGGTGATTACTGCCGGTGTCCAAGCAGCCTAGGAAGTACTTCTTTAGGGTTTAGAGATAAACTCTTGCAAGGAAACCCTAGTGTAAAGTATTCGAGAGAATAATGTCTTATTGCTGCAGCACCTAATGCTGCAGCATTGAATATACCCTTAATAGCATATTAATGAAGTACTAAAGTGAATGCATCTCAGCTTGTTCTCATCACTGAATCATAATCACCATTTCCATTTAACTTTACTGTTCATGTTACTCAAAATTTGTGTGTCATTTACTTTATTCACTAATTTGTTAGCAAAATTAAACTCTTGTATTTAGCTAATTTCCTCGTGGGAACGATCTCATTTATCCTTTATTACTTGCAAAGACAGTGTATACTTGCACTACGTTTTCACACAACAAGTTTTTGGCGCCGTTGCCGGGGAAATTTTAGTTAAATTGATTGTTTAATTAGTTAGCAACTTAGTGCCTTTTGTTACTAATTCTGTTTGTGTTGTTTCTGTTGCTTCAGCGTTAGTTGCTGCTACATCTGTTGCTGCAGCATATGCACAGGCATAGACGCAACACCCCAGAATTCCAGTTGCACCCAGAGATAGAAAGACATTTCAGAGATCTGAGAAGAGTTCACAGTACCCCAGGACTTATTGAATTAGGGCGAGCTGCTGCTATGGCTAGTCCTACTCCTACTGTTGATGGTGATATCAGTCCACCACCTTCACCCCCTCATACTGCAATTCAAGGTGATGGTGATGGAGGGTACCGAAGACAGATCATTGATATGAATGTCATAGGAATGGCTAATGACAGGGACAGGCCCATGAGGGACTATGCAATTTTTGACCCCCAAACTATGCAAACAGGCATAGTGAGGCCAGAAATTGCTACAACCCATTTTGAGTTCAAGCCTATGATGTTCCAAATGCTTCAAACAATTGGGCAGTTTGGTGGTGGTCCCCTTGAAGACCCACATCTGCATTTGAAACAATTTGTTGAGGTTTGCAGTAATTTCATTCTCCCTGGTGTTTCAGATGATGCTTTCAAACTGAAACTGTTCCCTTATTCCTTGAAGGATAGAGCAAAGGCCTGGCTTAACTCTCTAGAGCCTAACTCTATCACTACTTGGAATGAGATGGCAGAAAAATTTATGACAAAATATTTTCCTCCAATAAAGAATGCCAGGATGAGAAATGAAATTACCTCTTTTAAGCAAACTGAATTTGAAACTTTGTTTGAAGCATGGGAAAGATACAAGGAACTGTTGAGAAAGTGCCCACACCATGGTATCCCTGTCATCATCCAAATGGAAACCTTCTACAATGGATTGGAACCCCAAACAAGGCTCATGCTTGATGCTTCATCTGGAGGAGTTCTACTCAAAGGATCTTACAATGATGCTTATAATCTTATTGAGGATATTGCTGCAAATAGCTACCAATGGCCTACTGCTAGGTTAAGTGCTCAAAAGAAGGTGGCTGGTGTGCATGAAGTCAGTGAAATTACTGCCTTGTCTGCTCAAGTGGCTTCACTATCTAATATGATCAAAAACATGGGTTCACCTAGTGCGGCAGCAACTTCTGCTGCAGCAACTGAAGCAACTGTTGCAGCAATTGAACCAGCTCCATGCGGGTCCTCCCCAAGTTGTGTTTATTGTGGGGGAGGTCATCTTTATGAGGAATGTCCTGCGAACCCTATCTCAGTCAACTATGTTGGGTACAACAAGGGTAATAATCCATACTCAAATACCTATAATCCTGGGTGGAGAGATCATCCAAATTTTAGGTGGAGCAACAATGCTGCAGCAACACCTGTTGCAACAGCTACTCCAGCACCTGCTGTACCACCAGGATTTCCTGCTCAATCAAGACAAGCTGCGCCTGCAACTGATAACTCTATGGAAGCCATGCTCAAGGCTTTCATGAATGAAACAAAGACTCAATATCAGACACAGGGAGCTGCAATTAAAAATCTTGAGAATCAAATAGGCCAAATAGCCTCTGCTCTAACCCAAAGGCCTAGTGGATCATTGCCATCTACTACTGAAGCTTCATCATCCAAGGCTAAGGAAACATGCAAGGCTATATCTCTAAGGAGTGGGAAGGATTTGAATGGGCCATCACTTCACACAAGTGGGAGTGACAAAAGAAAAGAAAAAGATTCTGAAAAAAATGAAAAAGTTGAAAAAAATGAAAAGAAAAATAAGTCAGATGCGACAGCAACTGATGCTGCAGCATCTGATGCAATACCAGTGCCACCACCAGTGCTTGATCAAGATGTGCCACCTCCACCATTTCCTCAGAGATTGAAGAAGGCACAGCAAGACAAGCAATTTGGCAAGTTTCTTGAGGTGTTGAAACAGCTGCACATCAATGTACCTTTAGTTGAGGCCCTTCAACAAATGCCCAACTATGCAAAGTTTATGAAGGATGTCTTAACCAAAAGGAGGAGGCTAGGTGAATTTGAAACAGTAGCCATGACAGAAGAGTGTAGTATGATCATGCAAAGCAAGCTTCCAAGCAAACTGAAGGATCCAGGCAGTTTCACTATCCCATGTTCTATTGGTGAAACTTATACTGGTAGAGCTCTTTGTGACTTGGGTGCAAGCATTAATTTGATGCCTAAGTCTGTATTTACTCAGTTGGGAATTGGAGTTGCCAGACCTACAACTGTTACACTCCAACTAGCAGATAGATCTATTGCCTACCCTGAAGGAATCATTGAAGATGTGTTGATAAAGGTAGATAAATTTGTTTTTCCAGCTGACTTTGTGATTTTAGATTTTGATGCAGATAAGGAAGTGCCTATCATACTTGGAAGACCCTTCCTAACTACTGGCAAAACTCTAATTGATGTGCAGAAGGGAGAGTTGACCATGAGGGTTAATGATCAGGAGATAAAGTTTAATGTCATGAATGCCCTGAAGTTACCTGAAAAAGGAACTGAGGAGTGCTCCTTTGTGGTATCTTTAGATTCTGTAGTTCAGAAACAGTTCAACAAACAGAGTGACCATCTGGTGCAAGCTCTTGCAAGTATGGAAAAAAATGAATTGCTGGAAGAAGGGCTGCTAAATGAAGAAGTCACTGTTAAAGAGGTTTGGACTAAGCAATATGAGTCTCTGGAACTGGGGGATTCTGAGCTCAAGAAGAATGTGCCTTCTATAGAAAAGCCTCCAACCCTTGAGCTGAAAGAATTGCCACAGCATCTCAAATATGCCTATTTAGGGGAAAATGATACATTGCCAGTGATCATTGCTTCTGATCTCTCTAAGAATCAAGAGCATGATCTCATTACTACCCTAAAGAGGCATAAGAAAGCAATTGGGTGGCAAATGTCTGATATCAAGGGAATTAGCCCTACCATCTGCATGCACAGAATCATTCTTGAGGAAGGTGCTAAAAACAGTATTGAAGGTCAGAGGAGGCTAAATCCCATTATGAAAGAAGTTGTGAAGAAAGAGATTATCAAGTGGCTGGATGCTGGCATTGTATATCCTATCTCTGACAGTGCATGGGTAAGCCCTGTACAATGTGTCCCTAAGAAAGGAGGAGTCACAGTGGTAGCCAATGAGAGGAATGAGCTTATTCCTACAAGAACTGTAACTGGTTGGAGGATATGTATGGACTATAGGAAGCTCAACAAAGCCACAAGAAAAGATCATTTTCCCTTGCCATTCATTGATCAAATGCTGGATAGACTGGCTGGGAAGGAGTTTTATTGCTTTTTGGATGGCTACTCTGGCTACAATCAAATAGCCATAGTACCTGAAGACCAGCAAAAGACTACTTTCACTTGCCCCTATGGTACTTTTGCTTTCAGAAGAATGCCATTTGGGCTATGCAATGCACCAGCAACTTTCCAAAGGTGTATGATGTCAATCTTCTCTGAGTTTATTGAGAAATCAATGGAAGTGTTTATGGATGATTTCTCTGTTTTTGGGGAAACATTTCAACTATGCCTTGATAACTTAGAGAAGATTCTGGACAGATGTGAAGAGACCAATTTGGTGCTTAATTGGGAAAAATGCCATTTCATGGTACAAGAGGGTATTGTATTGGGTCACAAGATCTCTAAGAAGGGTATTGAGGTTGATAGAGCTAAGGTGGAAGTAATTGAAAAGATGCACCCTCCAACCAATGTGAAAGGTGTCAGAAGTTTTCTTGGACATGCTGGGTTTTATAGAAGATTCATTAAGGACTTCTCAAAAATTTCTAAGCCTCTGTGTCAATTGCTGCAGCATGACACTCCCTTTGTTTTTGATGAGAACTGTGCTGCAGCATTCCAGAAATTGCAGAATGTCCTTGTCACTGCACCTGTTATTGTTACTCCTGACTGGGATAAACCATTTGAGCTCATGTGTGATGCTAGTGATTATGCCATAGGTGCTGTCCTTGGCCAAAGGTATGGAAAAGTCTTTCATTCAATTTATTATGCTAGCAAAACACTTGTAGATGCTCAATTAAACTACACAACTACTGAGAAAGAATTGTTAGCTGTGGTTTTCGCATTTGATAAATTTAGATCATACTTAGTTGGCACCAAAGTGATTGTTTACACTGATCACTCAGCCATTAAGTACTTGATTACTAAGAAAGATGCAAAACCTAGGCTAATAAGATGGGTTCTCCTCCTCCAAGAATTTGATCTTGAAATTAAAGACAAAAAGGGGGTAGAGAACCAAGTTGCTGATCACTTGTCTAGACTGGAAAATGAAAGTGCAGGTACATTTGGTGAAATTAAAGAGCACTTCCCTGATGAACACTTACTGGCTGTAAGTGCTGCAGCACCAGATGTTGCAGCACCATGGTACGCTGACATAGTCAACTTCTTGGTGAGCAAAGTGGTACCATGTGACATGAATCACCAACAAAGGAAGAGGTTCTTTCACATTGTCAAGCAATATTACTGGGACGAACCCTTCCTCTACAAAAAATGCCCTGATCAGTTGTTTAGAAGATGTATAGCAGAGGAAGAGCAGCAGGAAGTGCTGCAGCAATGCCATGCTGCAGCCTATGGAGGACACTTTGGGGGTATGAGAACGGCAGCAAAGGTGCTGCAATCTGGTTACTACTGGCCTACCATTTTCAAGGATGCCCATGAGTTAGTAAAAAGATGTGATAATTGCCAAAGGAGTGGGAACATTTCCAATAAGCAAGAAATGCCTCTAACCAACATCCTAGAGATTGAACTCTTTGATGTTTGGGGTATGGACTTCATGGGACCTTTTCCCCCTTCATTTGGTAATGTTTACATCCTTGTGGCTGTGGACTATGTGTCAAAGTGGGTTGAAGCAGTGGCTCTACCTAACAATGATGCTAAGTCTGTTAGCAAGTTCTTGCAAAAGAATATTTTCACAAGGTTTGGTACTCCAAGGGCCATAATCAGTGATGAAGGTACTCATTTCTGCAACAGATTGATTGAAGCTCTTTTAGCTAAGTATGGGGTTAAGCACAGAATTGCTACAGCATATCATCCCCAGACCAGTGGCCAAGCTGAGTTATCTAATAGAGAGATCAAGAGAATACTTGAAAAGATGGTAGGACCTACAAGAAAGGAGTGGTCTAATCATTTAGATGATGCCCTCTGGGCTTACAGAACTGCTTTTAAAACTCCTTTGGGTATGTCTCCTTACAGATTGGTGTATGGCAAAGCTTGCCACCTGCCTTTAGAGCTCCAATATAAATCTCATTGGGCCATAAAAAAGCTGAATTTTGATCATACTAAGGCAGGGGAAGCTAGGCTACTGCAACTGAATGAATTAGAAGAAATGAGACATTTTGCTTATGAGAACTCTGAATTATACAAGGCCAAAACCAAGGCTTGGCATGACAAGAGGATTCAGAAAAGGGAGCTTCAGGAAGGTGACCAAGTTTTGCTATTCAACTCAAGACTCAAGTTGTTCCCTGGGAAACTCAAGTCAAGGTGGTCAGGACCTTTTAAAGTTGAGAAAGTGTATCCCCATGGTGCTGTAGATTTGTATTGTGAAGAGAGGAAGCAGCATTTCAAAGTAAATGGTCAAAGGGTGAAGAAATATTATGGAGAACCAGTGGTGAGAAGCAAAATCACCACTGAGCTACAGAAACTTTAATCTGAAAAGGAAGTCAGGCTGAGGACTCTTAAACCAAGCGCTACTGGGAGGCAGCCCAGAGTTTAGTCTAATAAACCAGTGTGTTGTTGTCTTGTGTTTATTTTGCAGGTGAATGATCTGAAAATTTGAAGTTTGAGGGTGCGTCAGCAACAGGTGCTGCAGCAATGCTTGAAGCAGTGTTGCTACAGCAGTGAGTAGCAGCTATGCGGTAATAAAATAATTGCAGTATGGTACAAGATCTGATGGGTCAGCAGTGAGTGGTCAAGTCAAGTCAGAGAACCGTCCCATCATTCAATCCTAACCCTCCACATACCCCACGACCCAACGGCTATGTGCGAAAGTAAAACGTGCAGATCCTCTTCCCAATAAAACCGTCCCATCCCATTACTTAAAACCACCCACTCCCATTCGATCTCCTCACCGAAACTACCTCTTTTCTCTCAAAGAACTCATCGTAACCGTCCCTGAACCTCTCCACCAATTCCTCCCTAATCTCACAAAATCCACCATGACTAGAACAAAGGCTAGTGCTTCCAAATCCTCTGGCAAGCACCAATCCAACCCTGGCCGTGGTGAATCGACCCAATTGCGCAGAAGAAGCTTAAAGAATCAAGAAGTGAGCGAAGCTGAGAAGTTTCAAAATATGAATTTCTGGGCAGAACGGGGTCTCGAATTGAAAGGAGCCTCTAATGCGTTCACATCCATTGTGAGCGCACTAGGCTGGGAGAGATTGGTGCAGCACCCCAAGTTCTTCTACGCTTCTGTAGTGCGAGAATTTTATGAAGGTATTCCACCCCCAAAGGATGGAAAGCAGCGATTTGTGTCTAAGGTACGCGGGGTAGCTGTGGATTTTGACTCCTTAGCAATCAATGCAAGCTATGGGTTAGATTTCCATAGTCCTGCCTTCGGAAATGCTGTTGCCAATTGGAGAAAGAAAGAGATGGAAGGAGTCAAGCGAAGTATTTCTCTACCAGGAACACCGTGGGAACCATGCAGTGCGAATGAATTTAAAATCAAGAGGCAATATTTGACTCATGATGCAAAGGTCTGGTTCAACTTCATCAAACAGTCCCTTTTGCCTACCTCTCATGCTACAAATTTAGAGAAAGAAAGGATGATGCTGCTGAATGCTATTCTGACCAAAAAGAATGCTGACATTGGAAGGTTGATCTGTAGGGAAATCATGGTTTGCAAGGGTAAAACTGCGGGTTATTTGTTCTTCCCCTGCCTGATAACCTCATTGTGTATAAATGCTGGTGTTGAAATTCTGGGAGAGCAGAAAAGTTTCCCCATGGCTGCATTTCCTACCGTGCTGAGAGAAAAAAGCATTGCGGCAGCATCTGGTGAGCCCACCATGCTGCCACAATTCATGCTGCAGCAGCGGGCTGTATGGGAATTTATGAGGAAACAGCAGGATTGGTTAAGTACTGTGCTAGCTGCAAATGCGAAAGAACTTTCTGCTGAGGAAGCACCTGCATTTCCAGAATGGGTGCTTGAAGATGACTGTGTGGAACCTGAAGCTGTAGAAAAGGAGGTGAATGTGGAAGCCGAGCCAGAAGTTGTAGTTGAAAAGAAGAGGAAGAGGCAAGACATTAAGAAAGGAAAGAAGAAGCAGACTGAACTAGTAGATGAAGAGGACATGCTGGAATCAGATGATGAGTCACTAAGTGAAGAGGAGAAAGATCAATACAAGGAAATCATGGAAGAATTGAATAAAGAAAGTGATGAGGAGGATCCTGATACGTCTGAAGAGGAAGAAGAGCATGATGAAATGGAAGGTGAAGAAGAAGAAAAGGGTCAGGAGAGTGCAGAAGTTTATGGAAGTGATGCGTCCTCTAAGACAGAAGAAAACCCAAATGCTTCTCCTGATGATCCCTTACCTGCACCCACCACTGAGCAAAGCCAACCACAACCAAAATCACCTACTCCTGAGCACCAACCTCAGCCCAGAACACCCACCCCTCCACTCCAAACACCTGCCACCCAGACCACTCCTGCTGTGCCATCTACCACTACTGCTACTGATGCTGCAGCAACAGCTGATGCTGCAACCTGTTCTAAAATGCTGACATCACCCAAACAGAAAAGGACAAAGAGAATTACCAAGAAAAGAAAGACTGAGCGAGTACCAGAGGAAGCTAGAATCAATGAGGAAGCAAGACCTGTGATGCCTGAGAATGAAGATAATTCAGTGCTTGCTGCAATCATGCAAGGAATTGCCAATGCTGCCGCAAATGAAGCCATAGCTAAGGCATCTGCTGATAAGGAGAAGGCTGAAGCTGCAAAGAAAGCCAAAGAGGCTAGGGAATTCGTGCTTGCCCAAAAGAAGGCAAGTGTTTCTGATGCTGGTCCTGTTGTTGCAGATACAGGATCAGTGCTGCAGCATCCAACTGCTGCAGCAACAGAAGCCAAGAATGTCCCAAAGCCAGCTGAGGCTAAATCTTCCAAGCCTACTTCCAAGAAGCAAGGAAAAAGTACTCCAGTTCGTGCCAGTCCCAGAACTAAATCAGGAACTCCTGCACCCTAATCTCATATGTTCTACTTTTAGTATTGTTTTAGTATGTTTTTAATTTCTGCGCTGCTTTAGTATGTCCTGTTCATATAAACTTGCTTCTATTTTTCTTGTGGCTCGTTTTGATTGTATTCTGTTCCTAGTATGTGATGTTTGCTGTCCTGTAGCTTTCTCCCTGTAGTTTAAGTGCAGTGAGGTCACTGCCCAGCTCTAAGTGGGGGGGGGGGGGGGGAGCTATACATAGGTCTTGTACTCTGTTATTTGCAGTCAAATTAGTGAATTTAAAAAGAAAAATAGAAGTAGAGTTGAGCAAAAACTTAGTGATGATATGGTGAGAAATGAGTAATTACACCCCTGTTTGATGAGTGAACTATTCTGTTACTGCTCCTACACTTAAACTTGAACTCAGGTAGGAACTTAGTAAATTAAAGATGATCTGAAACTAGGCTAGTGTTGGTAGACCTAGGGAACTGCTAAATTTCTACTAAAAACTTAGGGCAGCATAAGAAACTAAGTTTGGGGGTCCTCTGAGATATATTAAGGCAAAGCATGAAAGAATGCAGTGCTGCAACAACTGTTGCTGCAGCAATGCTGGGTTATGTGCACATAGTTTAGGATGTCTAAATTAAGTCTGAATGAAGGTGCGAAGCACCAGTGTCTGTTAATAATTGTGTAATGTGCTGCAATTGCCTATACTGTAAAAAAAAAAAAAAAAAAAAAGCGCAAAAATGCTATTTAGAAGAGAAATGAAACTAAAGGCATTGCAGTACAAAATCAAGTCAAAAGTCTAAACAAAGTACAATTCTGAGTCTGTAATGCTGCAGCAACTGATGCTGCAGCAATGTTAATGTTAGGATTTAATAAGTGCACTGCCTTAAAAGTTCTGGATTGCTGCATCAAAGCCCTTAATCAAGCTCAACCCCCCTTTCTGAGCATGAATTGTTAGTCTGTCCTTCTTTTTGAAAAAAATTTTTAGCTTTCCCAAAAGAAAACCTCTCTATGTCTTAGCTAAGTGAAATCTTGAACTTTGCTATGGTCTGAACTAAGTAAAGTGTCACACACACACTTTTGAGCAGGAATATGCTAGGGAACTCATTTTTTCAGAAGGGTTGCAATTGAGTGATAGTCTGAAAGTTGATGCTCAGCTTGATTCTTCTTTATGCTTCATATTTGAATTGATTCATTGGCTGTGATTGTTTATTAACAGTATGCTTGCCTGTGTCAAGTGTCATTGCTTGAGGACAAGCAACGGTTCAAGTTTGGGGGTGTGATAACCATCTTTTATGATGGTTATTACTTGCCTTTTTAGCTTGAATTTAAGTGATTTAATAAACTTGTTGTGTCAGTGATGATGTAATTATGTGTTTAGGTTATAAATAATGGTGCAGGATTGGTTTGGTTTAAGTTGGGCATTTTGATGCCCTTAGTGCATTTAATTGTATTTAGTGTCAGTGCTGCAGCAATAGGTGCGAGCGCAACAGGGGATTTGCGAAAGATGAGAGAGAAAGCTCAAGGAGAATGCGGAAAACACGGAAGTTAAGGCAAGGACAGGTGTCAGCGCTGTATGGCACGGAAAGATATTTCCTATTGAGGAATTCCCATGATTGCCCTCAATCCTAGGACGCATTTCCTTAAAGAGCCCTCATTCTAGGGTTGCGTGCAAGGTGGTACTATATAAGGACATTCCTCCTTCTTCATTGGGTACTCTGCCGTCACGAGGAAGTATAGAGATAGCTCCTCACAGCGTGCTTAGCTCACCATTGTTACCTACAAGCTTCATTGCTGAGACTATTGCGACAGCATCACTTGGAATTACATTTCTCTTGGAGGATCGTACTAGAAGAGCTGGATCAGATCTCCATTGTGACTACTGGAGTTCCTTCACTGTCTCCTCTCAATAGTATCATTTCTTCCTTTGGAATTTGTAATATGACTTCTACTCCTTTGTTTAAGTTGTTTTCCATGTTTTGTAAGCTCAATATGAGCTAACTTCTCATAGTTGAGATGCTGGATCTGAAGTAACTAGAATTTTTATGCTATTTATGAAGTATATTTAATGTTGTGCATTTTACCTTGTGCGTGATAATATTTCCATTTTAAAATAGGATTGGCCGTCTATTTTAAATAACATTTATAAATTCAGAGATGGTTTGTAAATTAATCTCACAAGGTAATATGGGTAGTGGGCATTAATGAGAGATCTTGATGTTCCTTGCTTAACCCTAGAGATAGGAAGGTAAAACCCATAAGGTGATTACTGCCGGTGTCCAAGCAGCCTAGGAAGTACTTCTTTAGGGTTTAGAGATAAACTCTTGCAAGGAAACCCTAGTGTAAAGTATTCGAGAGAATAATGTCTTATTGCTGCAGCACCTAATGCTGCAGCATTGAATATACCCTTAATAGCATATTAATGAAGTACTAAAGTGAATGCATCTCAGCTTGTTCTCATCACTGAATCATAATCACCATTTCCATTTAACTTTACTGTTCATGTTACTCAAAATTTGTGTGTCATTTACTTTATTCACTAATTTGTTAGCAAAATTAAACTCTTGTATTTAGCTAATTTCCTCGTGGGAACGATCTCATTTATCCTTTATTACTTGCAAAGACAGTGTATACTTGCACTACGTTTGCACAACAATGGGCGAGTTGCAAAATGGAGGGTGGCGCCCTCAAGGGCGCCTTGTACTCGATGGTTTGCATGAGAGGGATTGGCGCCCTCATGGGCACCTTGCACTTGGTGATTTGCACATCGGGGAGAGGTGCCCTCATGGGCGCTTTACACTTGGTGTTTTGCACATCGGGGAGTGGTGCCCTCATGGGCGCCTTGTTGTTTGGCAATGTGCAAGGATGGGGGAGTGGCGCCCTCGTGGGCGCCTCGTGCTCGATCATTTGCATGAGTGAGGTTGGCGCCCTCATGGGTGCCTTGTACTTGGTGATTCTCCCAAGTAAGAGAGTGGCGCCCTCGTGGGCGCCTTGTGCTTGATGATTTGTATTTGAGAGGTTGGCACCCTCGTGGGTGCCTTGCACTTGATGAATCGCCCATCGGGGAGAGTGGCGCCCTCGTGGGTGCCACGTGCTTGACGATTTGCACCAGAGAGGTTGGCACCCTCGCGGGTGCCTCGCACTTGGTGATTCGTGCACCTAGGGGAGAGTGGCGCCCTCGTGGGTGCCACATGCTTGATGATTTTCACTAGAGAGGTGGCGCCCTCGTGGGTGCCTCGCACTTGGTGAATCGTACACCTAGGGGAGAGTGGCGCCCTCGTGGGTGCCACATGCTTGATGATCGGAGAGAAGGGAACTGGTGCCCTCATGGGCGCCTTGAGTTGGGCGCGAAGCGTTTTCTGACTTGGCGCCCTGCCGGGTGCCCCTTGGGTATCGGTTTTGACCTTAGGTTTCGCTTTGTATTTCCTTCTTTGCTGCTCGTTTTGTTGCTTGTTTTGACTTGATCTTTGATTTGATATTTTCAGGCTTCCTGCCATCAATGGGACTTGTCTTTTTCCCGATTGTTCACCCGATCTTGCTGCTTCTCTATCACTTGGTAATTGTGGTGACACTTAGTTTCTTTTCTTAGCCTCTTGGCTTTCGAGTTCGTCTCGTTTCTTTGAAGCTTCCCACCTCGGGATAGGGTGTTGTTTGACTGGCACTTAACTGTTTGTGTTGCCCCCTGTCCATCAGGTTGGAAGATGGTGAGGATGATGGAGATAACCTTGACACATGGGGTGTCGACCTCATCTCGGTAGTCTTTTTTGAATTGTGCCATATCTCTTTGTCGTGACCGTGACTCATCTCCTGGTGCTGGCGCCTCCCTGGGCGCCTTGAGCCACAGTGCTAAGTTCTGCTGTTGGCGCCCTCCTGGGCGCCTAGCTGGACGCTTGTTGGCTCCTAAGAGTTGGTACCCTCCTGGGTGCCCTTGGTGTTGTTCCCTGCGTGCGCGCGCTGGGTGTCTTTTCATGGAGCAGATTTTGCTTTCAGACTGATTTTGCTTTCAGACTGCCCCCTTGTCAGGCGCCCCTCTGCTGGGCGCTGGTTGCTCCTGACAGGCGCCCTGATGGGCGCCGGTTGCTTTTGCCAGGCGCCCTCATGGGCGCTGGTGGCTTCCTTGCAGGCGCCCTCCTTGTCAGGCGCCCTCTTTGTCAGGCGCCCTCTTGGGTGCCGACTTGTGTAGTCGGGTGCTTGGCACTTTGCTTTATTTCTTCGCGTGCTCGTGCACTATTTTATTCCCTTCCATGCTCATGCACTCAGATGCTCATGCGTCCTTTAATTTTCTTACGTGATCATGCACTCTTTTATTTTCTCACGTGCTCATGCACTCAGATGATCATGCCTCCTTTAATTTTGCGAGACAAGGTTTGGTGCTCTCGTGGGTGCCTTACTGCATAGTGCTGATCACCCTGTTGCGAAGGATTTTCTTTTAGACCGCCCCCTGCCAGGCGCCCCTTTGCTGGGCGCTGCTTGCTCCTGCCAGGCGCCCTGCCAGGCGCCCTCCTGGGCGCTGGCTGCCCCTGACTGGTGCCCTGCCAGGTGCCCTCATGGGCGCTGGCTGCCTTGACTGGCGCCCTGCCAGGCGCCCTCATGGGCGCTGGCTGCTTCTGCCAGGCGCCCCCATGGGCGCCCTCCTGGTCCTGCCAGGCGCCCTCATGGGCGCTGGTTTGTGCGGACGGGTGCTTGGCCCTCCGCTTTATTTTTGTTGTTCCTCCTGACTCTTGACCTGCTTTTTTATCTATGAATTTTCAGGGTTTGCTTGGTGCCGAGGGGAGTTGCTCTTACTATCATCCGTTGACGTTCCCGCGAGTCTTTGCCGCTTCTAATTCACCAAGGTAACTTCCGGGCGGACTTTCCGCTTATCTTTCTAGCTCCTTTGTTCTTCTGAACATGTCTTGTTTTGTTGACGTCTCCCACCTCAGGGGAGGGGATTGTAACCTCTTGTGATGATGATCTGCTGATTGAGCATGAAGTGGTGGAGATTCTTCTGTGTTGCCTTCGACAAAGTGATAAGTCATGTTCAGTGCATGTACCCAGATGCAGTTCTTAAGTCGAGCATCTTCCAATTTGACCATGGGGCTGCAGATGGGAGGATTGTTAGATACCACCCCAACGGGGTTGACTTCGATGTCATTGCCCCCTGATGTTTCATCTAGGAGTTCAGTTGTTTTTGACTTGTGATTTCTTGTTATCCTGTCGGGACTCGTTGTATGTTATCTCCGTCAGGAGCTTATCAGAATCGGTCCGATTTAAGTTCCTCACTAGAGGTTGTGACATCTTGCGATCCCACTTCGCCAATCTAGGGGCTCTAACAGGAGTTTATCAAAATCTGTCCGAATTTAACTCACCCATTAGAGGTTGCGACCTTTTCGATATGCCGCTTCGAGGTTGTGACAACCTCTAGTGACATCTTGTGACGCCACTCTGCCCATCTAGGGGCTCTAACAGGAGTTTATCGGATTCTATCCGAATTTAACTCACCCATTAGAGGTTGCGACCTTTTCGATATGCCGCTTCGAGGTTGTGACAACCTCTAGTAACATCTTGCGACGCCACTCTGCCCATCTAGGGGCTCTAACAAGAGTTTATCGAATTCTATCCGAATTTAACTCACCCATTAGAGGTTGCGACCTTTTCGATGTGCCGCTTCGAGGTTGTGACAACCTCTAGTGACATCTTGCAATGCCACTCTGCCCATCTAGGGGCTCTAACAGGAGTTTATCGGATTCTATCCGAATTTAACTCACACATTAGAGGTTGCGACCTTTTCGATATGCCGCTTCGAGGTTGTGACAACCTCTAGTGACATCTTGCGACGCCACTCTGCCCATCTAGGGGCTCTAACAGGAGTTTATCGGATTCTATCCGAATTTAACTCACCCATTAGAGGTTGCGACCTTTTCGATATGCTGCTTCGAGGTTGTGACAACCTCTAGTGACATCTTACGACGCTACTCTGCCCATCTAGGGACTCTAACAGGAGTTTGTCGGATTCTATCCGAATTTAACTCACCCATTAGAGGTTGCGACCTTTTCGATATGCCGCTTCGTGAACCGAGCAGGTTGGCTCGTGTCCGTGCGATCCAGGCAGTCCCTCCCTGCCCGGTAGGTAGGATCTCAAACTAGCATTGCCCCCTCCTTCCTTTGGAGTTGGACCCTTTCCCTTTCCTTTGGGAATAAGTGTTACTGCTAGGGACCAGTGTCATGGATCTGCTTTTTAATGTCGTCCGTGAGGGTGTTGCATTTTCTGTGCCTAATCAAGCCAGATCATCCTTCTTACTTCCGTCCTTCGTTGGTGTTGAGCTGCGTCGGTCGGGGGGTTTCCTCGATGGTGATCCCCGGCGATGTCTCTGGTGAACATTGACCTGGTTCCACCGTTGCCCCCTAAGTCGAGATTATTTCGGAGGATGGTCTTGACTTGACGTTGTCGTTTAGAATGCCCTGGTAGGTTAGGTCGCCTTTTTGGCTCGTGTCGTTGTCGGGCCCGCTAAGTTTGTCAGCTGATCACAGCGATTATCCTGTTGGAGCAATTGTTTTCTACCATGTGCAAGTAGGGGGAGGTTCCCTTTCTTCCGTTGGTAGCACCCTGCTGGGCGCCTTCCTGGGTGCCGCCTGTGGCTGCCTTGGCGCCCTGTCAGACGTCCTTCCATGTGTTGCCTTACGTGCTCATGCACTATTTAATTTTCTCGGATGCTCATGCATCGTTCTACTTTCCTAGGTGCTTGCGCACCATTTCCTTTTCTCATGTGCTCGTACACTATGTTTTTTTTACGTGCTCGTGCACCATTTCTCACGAGCTTGTGAGTGCCGTCATCTTGTTTCCCTTCCCGAGTGCGAAGATGTCCGATTTGGATTTTGAGCTCAACATGAGAATTGTAGCTCTTCCTCTTAGCTTTTCAACGCATGCTCACACGCCTCCATCGGATAAGTATGAACAAAGTTATGGACTGAGCAAAAACGCAATATCCCGAAGTTGGCGCCCTCCTCCCGGGCGCCTTATGCTGCTGGCGCCCTCATGGGCGCCCTTCCTTTTTACGGAGACGTACGAATTGGATTTTGAGCTCAACATGAGAGTTGTAGCTCTTCTTCTTAGCTTTCCAATGCATGCTCACACGCCTCCATCAGATAAGCATGGACGAAGTTATGGACTGCAGACTAGAGGTCACCCTCGTAGGTGGGTATCTCTGGTGTCTGTGACTTCCTGGTCTCGTTATTTACTTGACTTCCGCGCCTTTCTTGGCGCTTGCTACCCATGACATCGTGGTCTCATACCTTGGATCCATGCCGGGTGGGTGCCGTGAACTTGGATGCTTTGTTTTAGGAAGATGAGACCCAACATACCATGAGGATATGGAGTTCGGCCTTAGTTCTTGAAACCACTCTGGCGCGGCATTTTCGAGAGTGAGGGGGAAGATTTTACAGTGAACAGGCTCCCCGGCGCCTCGATAGCGCATCATCAGGGAGAAGTGTGCCAGATGGCGGTCTGGGTCTCCGGTTCCGTCATACATCTTGAGAGTTGGCAGCTTCTCCAAGGCCCTTGGGATTCGGCATCCATCCATCCATCCTTCGAGTGAAAGGTCCTTCGTCCGAAAACCTTCTTGAGTTTCGGGGGGAGGTGTCTTCTTAGTCAAACTCTTGATGCCTACGTCGAGTGGGGGATCTCCTCGATGGCGATATCCGGTGGTGTCTTCGGTGTCACTGTTGTTGGAGGAAGGGTTCCCTTGCCAGGCGCCCTCATCGGCGTTCTCTGATGTTGCCCTGGTGCCCTACCTGGCGCCCTCATGGGCGCTGCCTGATGTTGTCATGGCTCCCTGCCAGGCGCCCTCCTGGGTGCCAGGCGCCCTCACGAGCGCTGTCTGATGCTGCCCTGGTGCCCTACCTGGCGCCTTCATGGGCGCTGGATGCTTCCTTGCCAGGCGCCCTCATGGGCGTTGATTGCTTCCTTGCCAGGCGCCCTCTTGGGGGCTGGCTGCTCTTTATTGGCGTCTTGCCAGGCGCCCTCATGGGCGTTGGGATGGGCATGTCTTAGCAATCTGCTGGTCTTCCTGATGCTGCATAGCTTGGGTGCGATTGGCTAGGAGATCTAAAAGCTGACCCGCATTCGAAGACTGGGCAAGCCGACTGGTACCCTCGTCAGGTAGGGTTGCGACGTTGCCCTCAGGAATACCCTTTGGTCGGGGTGCGGGTATGGCAATGCTCTGAACCCGGGGTCTGCCCCTGGTAGCCATGGAGCAGCAAGAGAAAAGTTCGAGTAGTGATGATGTGAAAGATAGAAATCTCCCACTGTGGTCGCCAATGTTCTGTACCGAGTAGCTTTTTGGTCAGCTGCTGTTGGTAGGTCTCTTGCTGCCCTGGCAGGTGGTCAGTGAGCGCCCGGGTTTATAGGAAATCGCGCCCTCTCGTGGATTGTTGGATGGATAGAGTCGATCTTGACCGTCCAAGCATATTGGGCTTGCATGAGGTGGATATGGGCTGATTCGGTTGGGCTGATCCAGATCACTTGCTAGCTGCACCTCATGGTTTTGCTAATGAAACCCCCTGGTTGACTCCAGAACAAAAACCGTTAGACCGGGTGTCGAATTCAAGGATCGAATGCAAATACCAATAAACGTTAACAACAAATAAACGAACACAAATTAAATAGAGTTTGAGTGATATGGTAAAGTAACAAGTACTTTTATAGTAAGACAAGTGAATGTTTTTGTATTTTTGATAATAGAATCCGAAGAACGCTTGAAAGGATGAGATGGTAAAAGATGTTAGGGACAAACTCCTAATGATTGCACACTATTACAAGCTAATTTGAATTGAAAATTTACTCTCTCGTTAACCTTGCTATCAAACCCACAACATTAACTAATTCCTAATTCCTTAGGCAACCAACCCTTTGTTGACAACTAAAAACCCTAAGTCCTTAGGTGATTTTGGTCACCAACAAGTATTAGAATCAAGGGTTTGCAAGATACAATAAATCAAAGATTATTCCTAAGCCAAGAGGTTAAGGTATTTAATCTCAAGCATTCAAGTATAAAACTTCCATTCCACAAATGAATCATAGATCATTCCATGAGTGACCAAGTCATAAAAAGCATTAAGAACTGAGATTAAATACACAAAGTAAGAGAGAAGATGACATAAAAATAGATCTAAACCAGCTACAATAGTGTTTCCTCAATATTCATTCATCCCTAATAAAAAGATATTTAGCTAGACATAGTAGAAGAAATGGGAAAGCAGAAATTACAACGTAATGGAGAAGATGAACTCATTTGAAGTTCCAAATCTTGTTCTCAAGCCTTGAATCTTCAATAGAGATGAAATAGAGAGAGTGCTTTTGAGTTCTAGGGTTTCTAAGAGTCTAAAAGTTCCCTTTTCAGATTTTTTAATGCCTTTATATAACCCAACAATTAGGGTTACTTTCTATTGTAAAAAGACAACAAAGACCTTCTAAAAATGTAGTTTATCCATTTCAGAATAAAGAAAATAGTTGTGGGCCTCGTCCTTTACTCGGCTGCACAACTATGCTGATAGAAAAACAAACAGTTTTTAAAGGAAACTTCCACTGGTGGAAAACCCGTGCAAAATACAACTGCTGCGATTTTAAGTGCAACTTTCACTAGTGAAAGTTTAGTGCAAAATGAGACCGTCTGGTGCTGCCAGAATTTTTGCTGCAGTGTAGCTTGCCTTAATTCGCTCCAAGCTTCACCTCTAGCCTGCACAACTTATTCTACAACTCGATCTAGTTCATGTGCACATAAATACAAGAAAAATTGGCATAACACTGCACGAAAACTAGATTTACAAATTTACAAAATCTGCTCAAACTTTACTTATTTTCATTAAAATCTTCATGCAAAACACAGTTTTTAACATTCAAAATAAGCATGTGATATGGATTTATAAAAGGGACATGTCACTTATGACAGACTGCTGAAGACACCTAGATTCCTGTGTTTTGGTGGCCCATCGCCTCGATTTGACGCACGTCGACTTTATGTTTAATCATAGAGACGCGACTCTTTGAATCTCGGATTTTTGCGCCCTTTTGGAAGGTATAAGTATGGTACCCCTTTTTCCCATTTGCTACTTTTGACTCTTTCTCTCGCGTGACCGCTCCGACCTGCAGCCCATAGTTATGGGGTATAGTTCAAAACTAGTCTCCCAGTTTCCGACGGGGATTTCCGGCGAGGACTCAGTAGCTCGGCCCATCTCTAACACCGAGGTAAGCCTAGGCTTCCGACTTTCTATTTCAATTCTATTATTTATGAGGTCGAGTCGAGCTATTTTTAGCTTGGGTACCCTGTTGTCTTTGAGGCGAAAGGGGTCGGTCGAGCTCGGGGTCGACATTGTCGCCCCAACTCTCTCTATAAAGTAATTCTTGATGTCGATCCCCTCTTCTTCAAGTAGGTGTATGGCTAGGACCAAACAGATGACCAAAGATCCTAAATACACAAAACCTGCCCCAGAGAACTCCAAGAGATTTTAATGTCGGCTGCACGAGATGATGCCAACCTGGATCATAATTGTGAAGGTTCGGAGGGTTAGGTGTCCTTCCAGGACCATACCAGTCTGAGCTCGGAAGAGGGGGACATGGAGACTGACTTGGAGAGTCTCGAGGAATATGAGGAGACGGGGTACGACCAAGAAGAGGAGGAGAGGGAATCTTCCGTAGGCAATGCCGTGGAGAGGATCTCGACAACGATGACTGCCCCTATGCAGATCTCGCCTCTGATCTCGAGCTTCCGCAGAATGTCGCTCCCAAGGGATAGGGGAGGTCCCTGATCGCGAAGTCGAACCACTCGGTGACAAGGTGGCCCGTTATGTCACCGGGTGTAGGAGAATTTTCCCCCCGAGCTTGAGGTTTTCTTCATCTGAGAAATTGCTACACATCGATGATCAGCGGTGGTACGTGGGTCAAAATAATTAAAGTGTAAAATATAGTATCAAGGCAAGAGTCCTTGGTCGTCTCACAAGGACCTCTAAATACTGAAATTACCAAAATCAGGAAGTATGAAATCAACAATGACAAATGTTTTTTTTTTACGAAAACAGTTCTGTTTTGGGGGGTTTAATGAAATTATAGAGACAATCGATTTACTGGTTTCCGCATCTCAGATTTATCATAGGTTCTAAAAAATAACGTCTTTAAGGATTTCCAATTCCAGATTGATATAAACTAACTAGAACAAGCGTTAATTAGTTTATACGAATTCACACAGTTTCGGGCAAGCGCTGAAACAATGGGTTCAATCAATCACGAAAGCGGACAAGCACCGTTTAAAGCATAACCAATATCCTAACGGAATTCATGTAAATTCTCTATCAATTTCCATTCGAATTAAATAAATTAAGCATCCAAATAACTCGAAATAATCAAAGGTTACGAAATGAGATTGTATACAAGCAAGTGCGTGCACAAACGAATCGTGATTTGCAAAAACAGAATTCGAATGATTCAAGCGAAATAAGAAGAGCTAAAATTGCAGCCATTAAGAACGAAAATGAAATTGATAGAGACCAATTAGAAACTAAGACAAAATATCATAAACAATAAATAACCGAACCTCAAAATCCGTACAACGACACTCGTTCACCAATGAATTGACTCTGGGTTTTAGGTTTCGATGGAGGTTAAGGTACAAAACGTAAATTCAAAGTAGGAATGCGTAAGAGACAAAAGACGGCTCTGAAAAGTGTATTTAGTCTCACGAAAAACGAAAAACCTAAATCCCTAAATGGATTCTATAATAAAAGCCCGTTAACAAAGTGGTATTCGGCCCAATAACCCATTTTACATTAAAATGCTTCGGTAATTCGCTGTTTTGACCTTCAAGACATTAGAATTGGGTTTTGAGCTCAACAGAAAAATTGTAGTTATGTTCCGTATCTCTCCGACGCATACTCGCACGCCTCAATCGGATAACCACAATCAAAGTTATGCCATGCAGAGTAGACAGGGGTAAATATGCTCAAATGAGACCCAAAGTCTAGAAACGTGCTAAGACTTAAATATTAGGAACAAAAAACAATCAAACACCCTAAGTGCATTAAAATGCACTGATCAGTCGACGACCAAGAGTGGAGGGTCCAGGGTTTCTCGGTCGGCTTACCAATATGCTCTCCATTGAAAGACTACAACTTCTTCATCTATCCCACATCATGTTGGACGAGTTGCGTGTTCGCCCCCCTTTTATTTTCTTCGAGAAGGAGGTACTACGATGGCTCCGGGTTTCCCCTTCTGAGTTGCATCCCATCTCAAGGGCATTTGTCCAACTGTTGGAGACCATCATGCAGCTTTTGGACCGACCTCACTCAGTGGACCTTTTTTCACGCTCTTCCAGGTAGTTCGCCAGATTGAGAAGGGTGAAGACAGCGTAGATCGATCATCCCGCGGAAGAAGGGCTTCAAGTTCTTCGATGCCTATTCGGAGTTCGTTAAGGAGTTTAAGGACGACTTGTTGTACGTCGTCCCAGCTAACATGGATGAGGTGGTGTGTTTTGACGTGGCTGGTAAGATTAGTGCTACTCAGTCCCACTCCGACTTGTCTTATGACCACTTCCTCGTCAAGACCAACACTTATTCCCGGAAGGAAACTCAGTTCGGTCCTGTCGATCAAAAAACTTTGAAAGTTCTTCAGCTATGGACGTCGAAGTATATTTCGGGCTCGGGGCTGCAAGGCCGGCCCAACACTAAGCGAATCCTAAAGCGAGCTCCAAAAAGAGACTCTTTTATATTTTAAATACTTTCTAAAAATATCACATTTTTATGTAAATTTTTTCCATCTTTTCTTGATGAAAATTCATTTATCAAATTACATCAAATACTTTTTTTTTGGTATAAACCGAGTATCCTCTGCGTGCAACCGGGTAGGACCACAATGGGCGGCAAAACTCTCCATCAAAATATTTAACACCGCTGCATGCCTGTTAGCCTAGAATTTCGACAAGGCTTTTGAGTGGTTAGTTAATAGGGTTTGACTTTTCATTAAAGATCATTCATAATGCCTTCAGAAAGAATAAGTGACATTTAAGTCATCTCAGCATGTTTTCGACAGAAGAAGTCTTCACCAATTCGACAGGGAAAAGTTTTCGACAAGACAGTATATTCAGGACTTCGTGAAGCAGTTATTGGCAAACAGTTGTGTCGAATTTCAAGACTACGGTTAATACAACGTGGGCAGTATGTGGCATCGAGCGTGGCACGAAGTCTATCACTGGTTAATAAGACGTAGCCACGTGTCTATAGCAGTTTACATTTCAGTCATTATTTTCTGTATAAATAGTGGTTTTTACGTAGAAATAAGGGTGGCAAATTATTATACCAAACACACAGTTCTGAAACTCTAACTTCCAAGTCACAGCGAAAACAGAGTAAAAGAATTATTGTACAACGTATGTGAATTTGTGCACCATTCTCTTTATATTTAATGCAATTTATTGCTTTCAATACAAGTCATTTTATATTTCTGCGTTCCATTTTACTACTTCTTTTTCTTTGATTTCCATTTTCATGGTGAATTGTCCCCCTTTTTAAAATATATTTGTTGACAAACTGCGGTGTTTAAAGGCAATTGCTTTGGAGATTTCTGGTTTAATCTCACAAACATTTCTAATAAAACCAGTGATTGTTTGCTAAAAACACCAGCAAACAAATTGGCACGCCCGGTGGGACTGTTTGCCTTTAATACGTAATTTTTCTATGTTCTTGTATGTGTTTGTATTCGCATGCACTTAAGAAGTGGAAAAATGGTTCGTCCTACTAATAATGCGTCTAGTTCTAATCCTGTGATTTCACAAGAACAGGGAACAATAGTAGACTCTGCAAACGTAAATGCAGGGCTGGTTGTGGGAACAATATCCCCATCATCATCAACAACCGTTCCTTCAGTATCAATGACTAACGTTGGATCAACGCAGTCAAACATGGCATCTATGCCTATGCCCTTGCCGTCACATATGGGACTTCATAGTCCTTATATGGCAATAGGAAGCGGTTTAAAGCCACATTTTCATAATGTAAGTTTTCCTGCATTTCCTTCTGGATCATATGGCATGCCTACTGGAATGCCACATATTTCGACCATGTCTCCTGTACATGTTTCTTCTAAAAGTGTAATGGGTCGAAATCCCACAGCATTAACCAATGAATCTTTGTTTGCCTTACGACAACAAGTTGATGAGAGTAATCATGATATGGTTAATATGTTAACCCAACAAATCGGTACGGTTTTTAATCCATTGATTCAAAATACTGATACTAGTTACCAAATGTTAGCCAAACAAATGGGTCGAATTGCTGATTTCTTTGGGGCTCCAAATATTAGTAATAGGCAGATGCCTAACACAGCAAATAATGGATTGCCTGTTCATACCCAAAGAACAACTCCAGTCGAAGTCCCAGTGAATGTAGATGAACGTCAGGGGACTGCAAATCATGTTCCTGAAGTCGTTCTGGTAAATCGAAATCAGAATGCTGATGAAGTTGTTCGACAAGTGCAACAAAATAATGTTGGCGCTCAAGATAACATAGCCACTTTAGTAGAAACTATATTGACACAAAATGGCGTTAATGTAGGCTTACATAGGCCAAATTTCATATCACCATTGTGTGAATATGTGTTGCAAACTGAGTTACCAAGGGGCTGGAAAGTTCCTAAGTATACTAAGCTTGGTGGTGACACAAAAGAGTCTACTGTCGAACATATTGCTCGTTATTTGACTGAGTCTGGGGATATAGCCCAAAACGAGAATTTGAAGATGAAATATTTCCCAAATTCTTTAACAAAAAATGCTTTTACTTGGTTTACTACATTACCCCCTGGTTCTATTTTCACATGGGGGCAATTAGAAAAAGCATTCCGTGCGCAGTTTTACATGGGCCAATCTAAGATTAGTCTCAAAGAATTGGCCAGTGTTCAGCGTAAAATGCCTGAAACTGTTGATGACTATTTGAATAGGTTTAGGCTACTGAAGGCTCGTTGTTTCACACAAGTGCCTGAACATGAACTCGTCGAAATGGCTGCTGGTGGTCTTGATTATTCAATCAGAAAGAAATTGGACACATCTTATTTAAGAGACATGGCTCAATTGGCTGATAGAGTTCGACAAGTTGAAAGGTTAAAAGAGGAGAAATCTAGGTCAATTAGGTTTCCTAAAAAAGAAAAAGTGGCTTATGTCGAAGAGGAATTCGACACCACACTTAGTGATGTCGAAAGAGAGGAGATAGACGTGGCTGAACTCAAGCCTGGTCCTCCTTATACTTGTAAATTACTAAGGCCTGCTAATGGGAAAAATCCTGTTGAGCCAAAAAATGACAGATTTGTGCCTAAGACATATACTTTTGATGCTACTAAATGTGATGAAATATTTGATCTGTTAGTAAAAGATGGTCAGATATTGGTACCTAGTGGCTTAAAAGTACCAACTCTTGACCAAAGAAAGAAAAAGGGTTATTGTAAGTTCCATAATTTTTTGGGACATAACACTGACCGTTGTGTGCTTTTCAGGGATCTTGTGCAAAAAGCAATCGAAGAAGGTAGATTAAAATTTGAAGATAGAAAGATGAAAGCTCTAATGCAAGTTGTGGATGACCCTTTACCCAAAGCTGAAGCCATGTATGTAGAACCTTTCGAAACAAGTGTAAACATGGTAGATGCTGAAATGAAAGATCCTCCAAAGAAACTTAAATCCTCCACCAAGAAATTGGAAGGTTTTATATATGCTGAAGGGATGAAACAAGAGATAACCTTGAAAGAGTACGAGGGGAAGCTACACGCTGTGTTCCCAAAAGCTGAAGAGGAATTAATAGACTTCCTCAACAGATGCAAGTGGAACAATTCTGAGGTTATGCTATGTCCAAGGTGTAGTGCTGTCTTCGACAAAGAGGCAGCTAAAGCTGTTGAAGGGTACCAAGATCAGGAACAACGTAAGAGAAAATGGCTTGACAATAGGCCATCCTTTGATTTTGGTAGCACTGAGCTTCCTGGTTACAAGGCCAATGTTACAACTAAGCCTTCATCCAGCAAGGCTAATGTTTCGACTAAGCCTTCGACAAGCCAAAAGCCAGGAAAGAAAGGATCCATCAAACTGTTTGGTAAAACCTTCGTTCCACAGACAAGTTCCCCTGTTGGAAAATGGGTTCATAACAATGCACCTGCTCAAGTTGTCCATCAAGATGAGTATTATTCCAACAAGTATAATTATCGGAATAATTATAAAGGTAAGAATCCTATGACTAAAACCCAGTGGCGTCGTTTTCAGAAAAACCAGAAGAAGAAAGCTTCTTTAGACGTAAACAAGGTTCCTAGTCACTTTGGAATCAAAGTCCAGTTGGGTGATAAGAAGGTGGCTTCTAAGGTTGAGGCAAGTACCAGTGATGTTGCTAAGCCTACAAGTGTGGTAAATAAGGCAAAAGGTAAGGATGTTTTGATGGAAAAACCTAGAAGGCCTGCACTCGAAAGAATCGGTCCTCCATCTTCGACATTTAAAGGGAAAGAATCTCAGTCCGACTCTGATGAGGACATAGGTTCTGGTTTTGATGATTCTGATGATGACTTCGATGTCGTTTGTAATGTGGTGTCAATATTGCCACTGGAGTATGATGTCATAACTATGCCTAACAGTGAGGAAGAAGATTTCACTGAAGATATGGCTTGTCACAAACCCATGTGTTACTATGTGATGAATGATGGCTGTGTCGAAGAGCAAATGGCTACTTTCGAAAGGCCAGATACGAGTATGCAGAATCACCTGAAGCCTTTATATATTCAGGCTAAGGTTAACGGTATTGGCATCAACAAAGTGTTAGTTGACGGAGGTGCTGCTGTGAATCTTATGCCTGAAGTGCTTATGAAGAAGATAGGCATATCCATCACTGACCTTAAGCCACACAATATTGTCTTAAGTAATTACGAAGGCAAAACTGGTTATTCTCTTGGAGCCATTGAAGTGTGTTGCGCCCGAAAAAGTCCCCGAGGGAGAACCCTCCTCGTTCACAACTTTTCTAAGACAATGAAGCCGCCACCAATATTTATTAAGGAAAATATTAGGAAAACCTTTTTTGGAAAGCGATTGGTCTTGCGAAACTAGAGAATAGGGTTCGGGGGTCGGTTACGCGCAGGGAAGGTGTTAGCACCCCACACGTCCTCTCTACTGAGAGGGAACCTTTAATTAAATGTGTGGTTTTAGTGTGTTGACTTGAAAATACTTAATTTTGCCTCTTTATTTCTTATTGAAAATGAATTAAAGAACTTAATAAAATTTTTTATTTTTGGAGAGAAAGGGGGAAAAAGAAAAAAGGTTTTTAGAAAAAAGTGCTTGACGGGACATGGCCCGCTCCTACGTATCTCCCGGTGCGATGGAGAATTCAAAGCTACGTAGTTCTTGTTTGTTTGGAAAACGGTTTTTATTTTTTATCTTGTTTAATTGTGAAAATCAAGCTTTCATGATGATCAATTGAGCAAGGGCTCCAAGTGATCACTACTAGCACTCCATTGTTAATAATCATGCAAGCAGAGGCTTCGCAAGACCACAAACAAAGTTTTTTGATTTAATGGAAACCTTTAGGAAAACTTAGGCATTCATGATGATCAATTGAGCAAAGGCTCCAAGTGATCGCCACTAGTAACTCATTATTAATAATCATGTAAGGAAAGGCTTCACAAGACTATTAACAAAGTTTTTGATTTATGAGAAATTATTTTGTCTTGAAGAGAATTAAATTAAATAAAAAAAAACGAGAAAAAGAGGGGGGTGAAATGGTAAAATAGGAGTGTAATTAACTGTGGGGAGTGGTATAATTAAATAGGTGGTGTAAAAAAAAAAGAAGAAGCCCAACTCATCTATTTATTTATTTATTTATTTTTATAGGTTTTTTGTAAAAGAAATTATTTTTTTTGAAAAGAAGTAAATGGCCAAACGAAAAGGGGGTGCAGCAGTTGAAAGTGGGGTGCAAATTACAGGAGGGTTGTATTATTAAAACTGGGGTGTAGTTAGCGAACCCAACTCATTTTTGTTTTTGTTGTTAAAACATCTGACAGCGCAACTGGGCTGAAAACAGGGGGGTGCGTGAATCAAAACACAGGGGTGTAAAATTGAATCTGATTGTAAAAATCAAAATTAAAACAAATAATAGCCAAGGGGTATATAAGGGGAAAGTTTGCAGAACCCTAATTTGTCCTTCCCCCATTCTCAGCGCCGCACGACAACATCAAAATGGAGAGAGAGAGCTTGCAAAATTTCCGGCGAAAATGGCGGAGAGAGAGAAAACGATTTCCGAATGAGAGAGAACGTGAACGGGAGGGAGAGAGAAAGGGACGGTGAAGAGAGGGGGAGACCGAAGGTGAGATAGAGGGTGGAGAGAAGGAAGTACGGTGAAGAGAGGGGATAACGGCGGAGATCGCGCTGGACTGGCCGGTGCCAGGAACGCGCTGGTGACGGTGGCGCTGGGATGCCACCGTGTTTATGGCAGGTGACCGAACTGGGTTGACTGGTCTTGTGCGATGACGGTGCGAAGGAGCTTCACGGCGGCGAAGTCGACGACGGCGTCTGTTGGTGACGACGGCGTTGAAGGTGCGATTGCGAAGGGGCGGAGCATGGACAAGTTCACAGTGACGCGAAAGGGGACGCTGGCGGAGCTATGGTGTTTCGCGACGGTGGATTTGGGTGACGACGGCGCGCTTTGGGGAAACGACCACCGTCTACGGTGGTCGGAATTAAAAGGGTGAGTTCCGATTCCATTGTTTTTTTCTCTTTTTCTTTTTCTCCTCCCTGCATCCTACTTCGTTCTTCTTTTTTTTTATTTTCATAACAGTTTCGTTTTATGTTTCTTCTTTCCCTACTGCTTGCTCTAAAAAAACTAATTTCCTAAAACTAAACTAATGACTTAATGTAACACCCCTAATTTTTAAAGACTCGTATTATCGTATCGAGGACCGAGTAATTATTTGTGGGAATAATTATTCGTGTCCCGGGTAATTATAGTCGAGAAAATCCTCAAAATAACCCCCATCCTCTAATTAATTGTGCTTAGTCATAATTTAATTAGGCATTCTTAAGCTGAAGGACAATTTGGAAATTTCACACCCTTTCATATAAATACCCATTTGTTTTTTTTCTGAAAACTCAGCCACTTATTCATTTCTCTCATTTTTGGAAAATCTGAAGAGCCAAACAGAAAAGGGGGGGAGAAAAGAGTGGGGCGACTTGAGGAAGGAGAAGAAGAAGGGAAACCCAGAAATTGTTTTGCATGTAAGTAATCTGAACCAATTCCTACTCTACTTTCAATTTCCAGTTCAACAGTACCAATTTTATGAACTGATTCCCTCTATACCTCTCCTTGCCATTTTCGAAACCTTCAAGCTTCAAGTCATGGATGTGGTGCAATTCTGAGTTTTAGTGCTTGCATGTGTGCTTCTAGTGAAATACTGAAGTTTAAACCATAAATTCGAATTGGAGAGAAGTTTGGCAAAGGGTGTTGCTGCACTAGTCTCAATCTCAACGTAGTTGCTGCCCTGGTGATTTTGCTGCTGAGTTGCTGTTGTGACTGTGTTGGTGCCTTCGGTTCTTGCTCGATAGTCCGTGTTCGGTTAATTCGCGCTTCGGTTAGAAAGCTTACGGAACAATCGTCGTCACGGTGAGTCTTACTCACGAATAGGGAATAAAAAGAGTTGAATATTTTGAATATTTTGAACTGTTTGTGTATTCCGAAAATCTGTTTAAAACCGAGTCCCGAAGATTTCGAAAACAAATTCTGACTTTTCGCGAAAATACCTCTTTTCGTTTTATGAAAATCATGACACAATTGAAAAGATTTTGGTGATGATTTTTGTATTGAATATATGTCTGGAATATCGTGGAATTTTCTGAGATTCCGGGGAATGAAGATTAGGAATCGAATCGAGAGCGAACGGAGAGCGATAGTGAGAAAAGATGCGAATTGAGCATCAGTACTGGAAGTTCTGTCCAGTCGCGCGCCATTCGCGCGCAGGTCGCGCGCCGCGCGCCCCTCTGGAATTGGGTTCTGTCCACTCGCGCGCCGTTCACGCAGGAGTCGCGCGCCGTGCGTGATTCTGGGCTGCGCTTCTGTCCAGTCGCGCGCCAGTCACGCGTGGGTTGCGCGCCGCGCGCCACTGTGACCCTTTGATGCGTAATTCCGTTTTTCTCGTTCAACGCTCCGTTCAATCCTGAACCTTTTCTAATCTCTTTCCTAATTAATTTTAAGGTTGTTAATCTACTGAAATCAATATTTTGGAAACCATTCAAACTATATTTTTGAAAAAAGAGTCTTGAAACCTATTTTGGTCGAGAACGAAAAATCCTAGATTACGTGTGAGCACACCGAGTAATGGTTGGGCTGAACTTATATATGGATATAAGACCTGGAATTGATTATAATTCTGGAAGTTAATAGAACTCTTCATAAACGGATTATGAAATGAAATGGAACATGTATCATAAGCTTATGTTTGATCCTTTGGTGATCGTTGATATGTATTGTCGTATATATCGTTCGTTGGGTGACGACCTGACAAGTAGCATACTAGGAAGGGAAGTCATGAGCCCTCACCCTAGGCCCTGAATGTGTTTTGGCGTGGTCAACTCACGGGTTACCGGGATTAGTGGTCGTTGCACGGCCGGTTTATGCTAAGTTAAACACACGATTCGCCGGGATTAGTGGTCGTTGCACGGTCGGCGTTTCGATTTATAATTGGACTTTTCTCCTAATTAATGTTGTAAACCGGGATTAGTGGTCGTTGCACGGCCGGTTTATGCTAAACAAGTACACGAATTGCCGGGATTAGTGGTCGTTGCACGGTCGGCATTTCGATTAATAACTAAGACATTGTTATGTCAATTTTGTTGTAACGGTTTAATAAATTAAACCGAGTGTCAGTGAGGGGGCACGGTAGGACTCACTGAGATAATGTTATCTCACCCTATCCATATTTGTTGTTTTTCAGAGAAGCAGGGAAAAAGGAAGACTATTGTGCACGAGTAGTTGGTATACTCTTGGAGGTGCTGGAGACTTAGTCATTTGATCCTTGTTTCTTTTGTTGTCCTACTGGTTGTATAAACTTGTATTGATTATGAGTTATATGAACCGTTTTATGTTCTGTTTGGTATTTGGACTTGGATGTTGTAATCCATTCGGTGTGTAACCGATAGACTTCTATTTGATGAAGTGATGTTATTCCGATTATGTTTTTATTTCGGAAAAAGTTTGTATGTCCAATATTTAAACAGGAACTGTGTCCTCTGAACTTCCGCATTTGTGCATCTTCGGTCTCTCTACATGTTAGAAATACCGGGGTGTTACACTTAACTTCATTTTTAGGTCAGACTAGTTCTAACCTAGCTATTTGCGACATAAGTATGTTTACGATATCAATATTCAACCTATTATATTCCTAGTCTGTCCCTAATTTAATTCGTTCATGATGCTAATATTTACAGGCCTAACAAATCTAACTCATCATCTACACAAAAACTCCTAACTCCATCTATTTGTTATAAGTTATGGACTGATTACATGTTTTAAAAAAAAATTAGCAAACTAATACTATATTATTGAAGTACCGACCTTTATTCCGGCTTCTGATATCTGCCTTTTGCTATTACTGGTACTTTTAAACCTTTGCTGCTGCCTCTCGAACCAACCCCTACTGCTTCTGTTTCTGGATTTTGTAGTGTTTTGTGATTAGGGTTTCAGCGCGAAACCCTAATTTTTGCTATGGTTTTCTTTGAATTTTTCCCGTCCCCTGTCTGTTTGCGGATTGTTGATTTTTATAGGCATTTTTAGGTTTTTTGCATTAAAATCCTGATTCTGATTTGATCCTATTTCCTGTTTCAGGTATGGGCTTGCTGAGAATCCTTGGGGAGCAAGAACAGCCCAATTTGAAGGTGTTGATGCTGCTCTGATTATTTTTGTATTTTTCGTTTTCCTATTTTTTTGTATTTTTTATTATTTTTGGATTGCATTACTTTGTATTTTTTAATTTAAATTTTTTTTGTATTTTTTTGGACATTTGGACTCCTAAACACTATTAAATTGTAAATAAAAATAAATAGAAATTTTTTTGACATTTTTAGACTATATATACTACTCAAAATAAATGAATAGGCAAAGTAAAAATAATAAAAGAAATTGGGCCAAATACAAAAGTGATATCGGACTCAACTAGACAAGTGCGTGAGAACGAGGCCCAAATAGAATAAATAAGCCTGTTGACCACTAAACGCTAACATTATCTCAGAATTGCGTTCTTAAGCCCGAATTGAAACAACAAGCCCAATCGCGAGAAAAATGACTTTGTTAGTCCCAATTAGGTTCGACTAAATCCAAATACGAAGATTAAATTGAAGAACGCACGAAAAGATCGATCATTCGCGTGCATGCCTAATTTAAAACAACGGTATTTCGATTTAGTTGAACAGGGTAATTGAAATTGGCCAGGGTTAGTAACTGAGACGCCGTACTGATAATTCTCGTAACCACGCGACTTCAAAACACGATTTAAGTAAAATAAACGACTAAAACTAGAAAAGGAAGACGGACAAAATTGGGGTATAACAGCTGCCCCTCTTTATTTGGATTTTGACAAGGAATATGAATTGGCCGAAACATATTCCGAGGCAAAATAGAAATAAAGAATTCAGAAATTATACCAATTTTGTCTACCTAGAGGAACCTGGGGCAAAAAAAAGGTAAAACGGGCACTTGGCGTGCAGAAAGCGGTAAACGGGCACTTGGCGTGCAGAAAAGCGGTAAATGGGCACTTGGCGTGCAGAAAGCGGTAAATGGGCACTTGGCGTGCAGAAAGCGGTAAATGGGCACTTGGCGTGCAGAAAGCGGTAAATTTCCCAGGCTGCCTAAAACCTGTAATCCTTAAACGGACTCTTGGTGAATCCGAGTTTGCACGTGGCTTTGAGGAGCATGCTTCCTGTTGGCCTTTTCGAGCGACCGGGGGGATCGTCATCAGCTCCGGAACTGATATACTGATCAATGCACGACGTCCACTGTATCTTAGGCTGATACAACTATTCCGTTGAACCTCACATGGGGCTGCGGTCCATCGCGTTGCTCGTACGCGACGTGAGACCTGGGCAAAAGGGAGCGATGATCTCTATGCTCCAATCCGCAATGCGCGCTTGAGCGCTCTCTTTTCTATTTCTCTCTTTTCTTCTTTTTTTTCTTTCTGAACTCCCAACTTGGGGAACATTTTCTGGAATCTGGGGGCGAGGGCTAACACCGAAGTGCTCATCCTCTTTTGTACCTGTAGCTGAAAATGAACAAATGCATGCAATGCAAATGCCAAGATTGCTTTTTTCTTACGATGAATGATGAGCTCCTTATTTCCTTTGTCTATGTCGGATGACTGCATGATCTTCTACTGTTCTTATATGCTTTGATGAGTGCAATGATTTTCCTTTTCTTCTCTTGTCTGTACGCAATGCATGATTTTCTTTTTCTTTTGCTTATGTCTGATGAATGCATGATTTTCTCCTGTTCTTATATGTCTTTTTCTCTTTCTCTAGCTTCTTTTTTTTTGCTCTCTTGGCTCTTCTCTTTTCTCTCTTTTGGCTTCTCTTTTTGCTCTTTTAAGAATCATGGGTATGCGAATGCAATGACATGCAAAGGAAAACTCTTTTTTTATTTTTTTTTATTTTATGAAATGGGGATATTGCTGTAAAATGATGAATGACATGAAATGATGAATGACATGGGATGTTCTAGCTTTCTTTTCTTCTATGAGATGCCAGTATTGATGTGATGCAACTGTATTGCTTTGATGTTTGAATGCAAATGTATGCGGCGATTGATGCTTTGATGAATGAAATGCTCCTGTTTGCTTCTTTTTGCTTCTTCTATGAAATGCAAACATTAATATGATGCAATGCTCTGATGTTTGATGCAATGATTCTTGTTCTTTTTCTTTTATGGAAATGCTAACGTTAATATGATGCATATGCACTGCTTTAATGTTTGATGATGAAATGACAAAGGAATGCTTTGTGAAATGATGAATGACATGGAATGCTTTTGTGTTGCTTTTGTGGTTTCTTTTCTTTGTTTTCTTTTTGCTTTCTTTGCTTTTTCTGTGAAATATCTGATGCAAAATGTAATTCTCTAGTAATGAATGACATGCAATGATTTTGTTCTTTTCTTTTTATGAAGTGCGAACATTAATATGATGCCAATGCAATGAAAAGATTTCTGCTTTTTCTTCTTTACTATTTTCTTCTATGCAATGCAAGTATTAATATGGTGCAACTGATATGGAACATTTTTTTTTCTTTTTACTATGTGATGAATGCACAAAATGTGAAGATGCAAATGTAATGCTTTGATGCATATGCTATAATGCTTAGATGCATGAGGTAAACATTTTTGTGATGATGAGATGCGAGACTTTGAATGCAAGGACTTGAGATGATTATTGACCATTCTGTTGAAAAAAATTGAATTTAATTCAAACTCTGGTGTTCTCAAGGTTTTTGTTTACAAACAACCTCACTTGTTTTCTCTTTCTTTCCATGATGACTGAATTTTAGATATCACGTAAACAACTTGTGTTCTCTCCTTTGAAGCATTATCTAGTAAGCATGCATAAGAGTGCAAATGTTAATGAATGAGTCAGTTAACTTGGAATTGGTTTAGGGCATGGACTTTTATGGCAAGTGAAGGAATGACAGACATGGTTATTGCCGAAGCTTATGAGGGACCAAGAGATACAAGATTGCCCCAATTCAGGTCTTTGACGAGTGAATAACTCGCCCCTGTCTAGTGGTTACAACAACTAGGGGTGTAGAAGATGATGAATTGGGAACGCTTCGGCTCTTGGGATGAAAGCTGGAATGAAAGGGGTTTTGCTTCAACCCACAGAATTTGATGTTGCCCCAGTCATAACAAGGACAAAGCTGCCCCAATCAGAATGATAAGGTCTTGTTTAGGATAGTGAGTTGAGAGATTGCCCCGGTGAGGTTTTTATGGGAATGAATGAGGTGAAGGAATGGGAATGCACTTGCCCCACTTTGGAATGACATTGACAACTGGAGTGACATGGGATGGGCATTGAACAGACTTTCCCAAGACTAGGGTGTGTGGGTGGTGAAGAGAATGCCCCAACTTTTGGGTCTGAGTGGTATTCTCAGTGCAAATCTTTGGTCCTCTACTGATGTCTTGACTTTTGGTGCGAAAGAATCCTTACCTGGTGACCACTAAACCTTGTTTTAATGCATCTTGAATGTGTTTTGGAGTGCAAGTCCCTCTTTTTTATTTTGTCAGCTTTCTTTTTTCTGACTGTTCGTTTTTGTTTCCTCGGTTCTCTTTTTTCTGAGGGTTTATTCTCTCTTGATCAGCTTTCTTTTTTCTGATCGTTTGTTTTTCTTTTGAGCAGACACATTGTACATAGATAAGCTTGTTCGTCCTAAGATTAGAATTTGAGTGAACAAAAGCAACTGGTCATTGATCGGAATGGACTTTTCGGGATTGTGGTGTTTTGTGGAGGAAGGAGGGTTAGGCTTAATGAAGTGTTTGAGGCTAATGGGAGGATGAGTTTTGTTCGGCGTTGATTGACGGTTAATGGTCTATGAGGAAGATGGTTATTGGGCTTGTTTGGGCTCTGTTAAAGCAAATTCGTGTCTCATGGTAGAATGACTAAGGGGTTTGATGTTGAGGCCAAAGGAAGTGTTTGAAGGTTTATGGAATCAGGTGTTGGAATGATGAAGTGTTTGAAAGTTTATTTAGACAAGGATCTCTTGTATTTTGTGGTAACATGTACCAGCTCACCACTTTATTTTCTTTTGTTTTGGGATTTTCATTTTTGAATCCCCTTTTTTTTCTCTTTTTCCCTTTTTTTTTTATGATTCTTTTCCTTCTTCGACTCGGGTGAGCTGATAAAAAGTGATGCACTGTTTTTTTTATTTGGGGTGATCCTTGTCTAGGGTGATTTTTGGATTTTGGTTTTTCTTGGCTCAAGGTGGGTAGGAAAGGGACTTTCTGGGATTTTGGGGTTTTTGAGGAGATGGCCAAACTTCATTTCAAATCCCGATTGCTTATTTTTATAAGACTTAACTTTAGAACAAATATTTATCTATCTTCATGTGTTTGCTCTTTTTTCCTTTTTTGTGCCCTAATTTTTGCCTGGACCGCTCTTTGTGAGTTTTCAGTCCACCGGGCGCTCCTTTTTGCCTAGGCCGCCCTTTGCGGGTTTTCAACCCAGCGAGCTTGTTTTCTTGTTTATTATATTATTATTATTATTATTATTTTTTGAGAGACTTGCACTGAAGGAATATGATATTAATCAAGGGGAATTAATGATCACAGACTTGCCCTAGCATGGAGGACTTGAACCAAAAGTCAAATACGCACTGATGGGGAGAATATGCACTTTATGGGTGGACGGGGTGGGACTAGACTTGGACGGGAAACTGTGGTAAGGGAGGAAAACCAACGGACTCAAACAAGAGAATGTACTCATAGCATGCACGCTCATTAGAAGAATGCTTCACAGAGAGTTAACATCAGTTAAAAATTTGTTTTTTCTTTGATACACTATTTTAGTCTTTTGTCATGGAATGGATGGGATGCAGTGCTTTTGAAAAACTGAGTGCCTTGGAACACCTTGAGTTTGCAACCAAGTAAGGATAAACTTTTTCAAAAAGGATGATTGTTTCGCAAGAACGTCTCGCGTCTCATCACAACTCTTATTTTATGTAATGAATGAATGAACAAATTATGATATGCAAGTATGATGCAAATGCGTGGTGAATGACCACTCGAAGAGCGTGGCTTATTCTAAATAATTTTGTTATTTTTAATGCAAGACAAAACATGGAATGCCAATGCGAATGATGCAAGAATGATGCCCCTTTTTTTTTTCAAAATGATTTTTGATTTTGATTTTTTATTTTTTTATTTTTTAGAGGCGAGACAAGGTACGAAATACCAATGCCCCCTTTTTCTTTTGAATGATGAAAGATGCAAGAATGATGCTTTTCTTTAAATGATGATGATTTTTTTTTTTTTAGAGGCAAGGCAAGGTATGAAATGCCAATGCCCCTTCCTTTTTTGAAAGATACATGTATGGAGGAATGATGTATTTGAACCAAAGTGATGAGGTTAATGAAATGGTGCATGAATGCTACATTTGGAATAAATTTGATGATGATTTTTATTCATGATTATGAATGAGATACTTTCTTGTTTTCATTTTTTTTGTGTGCAATGAGATGCATGATACTCACAATGATTTTCTTTTTTTGTTTTTTAGTTTTGGAACATGATTTTGAAAATTATTTGGAGATGCAAATGATTTATTGGAAAAAGGGTTTTAGAAAAATGTGCTTGACGGGGTATGACCCGCTCCTACGTATCCCCATTGTAATGAGGAATCAAAGCTTGCGTAGTTCTACTGTGTCTCTTTTTTTGAAATAATGCTTATGCATGAACGCCTCGTCTTGGGTGAACTCGACGAGGATTTTTTGCATGATTATAAATGAAATGCTTATGCTATGCAGATGATAATTATTTTTTTGTTTTATCTTTATGTAATGAAAGGGAATGCAAGATGAATGTTTTTTTTTTCAAACTTTTGTTAGATGCAAATGCAATGGTGCGAAACGATGTGAATGCGAAATGATGTGGATGCGAAATGATGTGGATGTGAAATGATGTGTCATTTACATAAAATGAGGGTAAGAAAATAAGGATATTATTTTCTACGATTTTGAAATAGAGTTTAAGAAAAAGAAATGCCTAAACTAATGCAACAAACAAAGGCGTGCCCCCGTGTCCTACAAAGGGTGGGAATACTAGGGTCTAAAGTCGACGAAAGGGGTAATCCTCCCATGTAGGTTCTAATCACTTCCTTACAATGGCAACCAAGAGCTAAAGTCTCTCTCATGATGGCACCCACAATCGTAGAAAGCTACCGAGTGTGAGGCATCATGACAAAGCGCGCTCTTGGGCGGAACTTTCATGAGAGCCATACAGACAAAGGTCTACGAATGGCAGTCACTAATCGTTCCCACTCTCCTAGGTTTTTGTTCAGACCTTGGGTTTTAGGCCCCACTCAATGCTCACAAGTATAGGATGTGAATTGTGTGTCGAGGGCACAACACCTAGGAATAACTACCCTTCCCCACCTGCAAATGAAAATCCAGAGCAGTCCAGACAAATAGCATGTTGTTTATCCTAGGGTTCAATATCGATCCAATATAAACTAATCTAGGGTGCCAATAACAATGCACTACTTACCTCAAGAAAGGGAGCAAAGAAGAAGGGGACATGATAAGAAAAGGGAAGTATGCATGTGCTTACCATAGGAAAGGGAGCAGAGAAGAAGGGGACACGATAAGAAAGGGGAAGAAATGCATGAGGGAACTAAGCAAAGAAGTAACTATCTATTGAAAAAGCAAACATAGAATAAGAATGCACATGGACGTAACATGCTTATGAAAAAGGAAAAAGAAGAGAGGCAAAGCAAGATATTCAAATCAATCATGTAAACCACACATTTAATTAGTTAGGCTTGACCCACTTTTAAAATTTTTTTTTTTTAGTGTCCCCAGCAGAGTCGCCAGCTGTTGCGCCCGAAAAAGTCCCCGAGGGAGAACCCTCCTCGTTCACAACTTTTCTAAGACAATGAAGCCGCCACCAATATTTATTAAGGAAAATATTAGGAAAACCTTTTTTGGAAAGCGATTGGTCTTGCGAAACTAGAGAATAGGGTTCGGGGGTCGGTTACGCGCAGGGAAGGTGTTAGCACCCCACACGTCCTCTCTACTGAGAGGGAACCTTTAATTAAATGTGTGGTTTTAGTGTGTTGACTTGAAAATACTTAATTTTGCCTCTTTATTTCTTATTGAAAATGAATTAAAGAACTTAATAAAATTTTTTATTTTTGGAGAGAAAGGGGGAAAAAGAAAAAAGGTTTTTAGAAAAAAGTGCTTGACGGGACATGGCCCGCTCCTACGTATCTCCCGGTGCGATGGAGAATTCAAAGCTACGTAGTTCTTGTTTGTTTGGAAAACGGTTTTTATTTTTTATCTTGTTTAATTGTGAAAATCAAGCTTTCATGATGATCAATTGAGCAAGGGCTCCAAGTGATCACTACTAGCACTCCATTGTTAATAATCATGCAAGCAGAGGCTTCGCAAGACCACAAACAAAGTTTTTTGATTTAATGGAAACCTTTAGGAAAACTTAGGCATTCATGATGATCAATTGAGCAAAGGCTCCAAGTGATCGCCACTAGTAACTCATTATTAATAATCATGTAAGCAAAGGCTTCACAAGACTATTAACAAAGTTTTTGATTTATGAGAAATTATTTTGTCTTGAAGAGAATTAAATTAAATAAAAAAAAACGAGAAAAAGAGGGGGGGTGAAATGGTAAAATAGGAGTGTAATTAACTGTGGGGAGTGGTATAATTAAATAGGTGGTGTAAAAAAAAAGAAGAAGCCCAACTCATCTATTTATTTATTTATTTATTTTTATAGGTTTTTTGTAAAAGAAATTATTTTTTTTGAAAAGAAGTAAATGGCCAAACGAAAAGGGGGTGCAGCAGTTGAAAGTGGGGTGCAAATTACAGGAGGGTTGTATTATTAAAACTGGGGTGTAGTTAGCGAACCCAACTCATTTTTGTTTTTGTTGTTAAAACATCTGACAGCGCAACTGGGCTGAAAACAGGGGGGTGCGTGAATCAAAACACAGGGGTGTAAAATTGAATCTGATTGTAAAAATCAAAATTAAAACGAATAATAGCCAAGGGGTATATAAGGGGAAAGTTTGCAGAACCCTAATTTGTCCTTCCCCCATTCTCAGCGCCGCACGACAACATCAAAATGGAGAGAGAGAGCTTGCAAAATTTCCGGCGAAAATGGCGGAGAGAGAGAAAACGATTTCCGAATGAGAGAGAACGTGAACGGGAGGGAGAGAGAAAGGGACGGTGAAGAGAGGGGGAGACCGAAGGTGAGATAGAGGGTGGAGAGAAGGAAGTACGGTGAAGAGAGGGGATAACGGCGGAGATCGCGCTGGACTGGCCGGTGCCAGGAACGCGCTGGTGACGGTGGCGCTGGGATGCCACCGTGTTTATGGCAGGGTGACCGAACTGGGTTGACTGGTCTTGTGCGATGACGGTGCGAAGGAGCTTCACGGCGGCGAAGTCGACGACGGCGTCTGTTGGTGACGACGGCGTTGAAGGTGCGATTGCGAAGGGGCGGAGCATGGACAAGTTCACAGTGACGCGAAAGGGGACGCTGGCGGAGCTATGGTGTTTCGCGACGGTGGATTTGGGTGACGACGGCGCGCTTTGGGGAAACGACCACCGTCTACGGTGGTCGGAATTAAAAGGGTGAGTTCCGATTCCATTGTTTTTTTCTCTTTTTCTTTTTCTCCTCCCTGCATCCTACTCCGTTCTTCTTTTTTTTATTTTCATAACAGTTTCGTTTTATGTTTCTTCTTTCCCTACTGCTTGCTCTAAAAAAACTAATTTCCTAAAACTAAACTAATGACTTAACTTCATTTTTAGGTCAGACTAGTTCTAACCTAGCTATTTGCGACATAAGTATGTTTACGGTATCAATATTCAACCTATTATATTCCTAGTCTGTCCCTAATTTAATTCGTTCATGATGCTAATATTTACAGGCCTGACAAATCTAACTCATCATCTACACAAAAACTCCTAACTCCATCTATTTGTTATAAGTTATGGACTGATTACATGTTTTAAAAAAAAATTAGCAAACTAATACTATATTATTGAAGTACCGACCTTTATTCCGGCTTCTGATATCTGCCTTTTGCTATTACTGGTACTTTTAAACCTTTGCTGCTGCCTCTCGAACCAACCCCTACTGCTTCTGTTTCTGGATTTTGTAGTGTTTTGTGATTAGGGTTTCAGCGTGAAACCCTAATTTTTGCTATGGTTTTCTTTGAATTTTTCCCGTCCCCTGTCTGTTTGCGGATTGTTGATTTTTATAGGCATTTTTAGGTTTTTTGCATTAAAATCCTGATTCTGATTTGATCCTATTTCCTGTTTCAGGTATGGGCTTGCTGAGAATCCTTGGGGAGCAAGAACAGCCCAATTTGAAGGTGTTGATGCTGCTCTGATTATTTTTGTATTTTTCGTTTTCCTATTTTTTTGTATTTTTTATTATTTTTGGATTGCATTACTTTGTATTTTTTAATTTAAATTTTTTTTGTATTTTTTTGGACATTTGGACTCCTAAACACTATTAAATTGTAAATAAAAATAAATAGAATTTTTTTTGACATTTTTAGACTATATATACTACTCAAAATAAATGAATAGGCAAAGTAAAAATAATAAAAGAAATTGGGCCAAATACAAAAGTGATATCGGACCCAACTAGACAAGTGCGTGAGAACGAGGCCCAAATAGAATAAATAAGCCTGTTGACCACTAAACGCTAACATTATCTCAGAATCGCGTTCTTAAGCCCGAATTGAAACAACAAGCCCAATCGCGAGAAAAATGACTTTGTTAGTCCCAATTAGGTTCGACTAAATCCAAATACGAATTAGGGTAATTGAAATTGGCCAGGGTTAGTAACTGAGACGCCGTACTGATAATTCTCGTAACCACGCGACTTCAAAACACGATTTAAGTAAAATAAACGACTAAAACTAGAAAAGGAAGACGGACAAAATTGGGGTATAACAAAGTGGAATTGATTGTTGGAACTATCAAGAGGACCACTCTATTCTTAGTGATTGCTTCCAAAGCAAACTTCAATATGTTACTTGGAAGGGAGTGGATACATGGAGTCGGTGCTATACCTTCAACATTACATCAAAGACTAGTGATGTGGAAGGAAGATGGTCTTGTCGAATACATTGAAGCAGACCAAAGTTATTTTCGTGCTGATGTGAATCACATCACCAAGGAAAATTTTGAGAAAAGATTGGCGAACATTGCGCCATGTCCATCTTCTAATGAGGCATACATTCCTGCTGATAATGTATTTGCTTCAGTTAATTTGCATCCAAACTATGGTTTTGTTTGGGAAAGGCAAATAATAGGAGATGCTACTGCTCAACCTGAGGGGTGGTATTCTGATTCTTAAAATGTTTCCTATGTCAGTTCCTAATGCATGGAACAAGATTACGGCTTATATGGCCGAAAATAAGTTAAAAGCGGCTATGGAAGCCGATTTAAATCATCAAACAATGGCTGTCGAAGCCAAAGGTTCTGAAGACGAAAATGGCATTATTATGAATGGAAAGCTTGATTGCATTTATGATAATGAGCCATTGAGGTTTGAAAAGGATCCTAGAGATTCAACAAAGCGAATGCAGGCTCAAGATCCATTGGAAAAAGTAGATTTGGGAGATGGCTCAAAGAAGAGGCCAAATTTTGTTAGTGCATACCTGGATGTTGCATTGAAAACCCAAGTTATAACGTTACTAAGGGAGTTCAAAGATTGCTTCGCTTGGGACTATGACGAAATGCCTGGATTGAGTCGAGACGTTGTGGAATTGCAATTACCAATTCGACCAGAGAAGAAGCCCGTGAAGCAGATACCAAGAAGGTTTGCTCCTCAAATATTAACCAAAATTAAAGAGGAGATCGAAAGGTTGTTCAAGAACAAATTCATCAGAACTGCCAGGTATGTCGAATGGTTAGCTAATATAGTTCCTGTAATTAAGAAAAATGGCACTCTTAGAGTTTGCATAGATTTTAGAGACTTGAATAATGCAACTCCCAAAGATGAATACGCAATGCCTGTGGCAGAAATGTTAATAGATTCAGCAGCAGGATTTGAATACCTCAGCATGCTTGATGGTTATTCTGGGTATAATCAAATCTTTATTGCTGAAGAAGATGTATCGAAAACTGCATTTCGTTGTCCAGGGGCATTAGGTATTTATGAATGGGTAGTAATGCCATTTGGTTTAAAAAATGCTGGTGCTACATATCAGAGGGCAATGAATTGTATGTTTCATGATTTTATTGAAAACTTTATGCAAGTATACATAGATGATGTGGTGGTTAAATCTTCCTCAGAAAATGGTCATTTAGACCATCTTCGACAATCTTTTGAAAGAATGAGGAAATATGGATTGAAAATGAATCCATTAAAATGTGCCTTTTGTGTGCGTGCAGGAGATTTCTTGGGTTTTGTGGTGCACAAAAAAGGCATTGAAATCAATCAGAATAAGACTAAAGCTATAATTGAAACGAAAGCTCCTTCAACCAAAAAAGAACTTCAGTCATTGTTGGGAAAAATCAATTTCCTACGAAGATTCATATCAAATCTAAGTGGCAAAACTCAAGCATTTTCGCCATTATTGAGACTGAAGAAAGAAGAAGTTTTCAAATGGGAATCAGTTCATCAGGCAGCCTTTGAAGAAATTAAGTCTTATTTGATGAAACCACCAATTCTAATGCCTATTATTAGAAACAAAGTGCTTAAATTGTATATAGCAGCATCTGAAAAAACAATAGGTAGCATGTTAGCTCAAGAGGATGATAATGGTGTCGAAAGAGCCATATATTACCTTAGTAGAGTCTTAATAGATGCTGAAACTAGGTACAGTGCTATAGAAAAGTTGTGCCTTTGCTTGTATTTTTTTTGCACAAAGTTAAAGCAATATATAAAGCCAGCTAATGTTTGTGTTTATTCGCATTCTGATATTATTAAGCATATGTTGTCGAAACCCATAATGCATAGTAGAATTGGTAAGTGGGCTTTAGCTTTGTCTGAAAATGACTTAACTTATCAACCTTTAAAATCAATTAAAGGACAAGTGGTTGCTGATTTTATAGTGGACCACTCTGTTGTCGAAGAAACATTACATTTCGTAGACACATATCCTTGGAGGTTGTATTTTGATGGTTCGGGTCATAAAAAGGAGTTGGAATTGGTGTTTTAATTATTTCACCAAATAACATTCCAACGAAGTACAAGTGTAAGATTCGAAATCATTGCTCAAATAATGAAGCTGAGTACGAGGCTCTAATTATAGGCCTTGAAATTTTACTTGAGCTGGGGGCAAGATGTATCGAAATAAAAGGTGATTCAGAATTGGTTATCAAACAAATGACCAAAGAATATAAATGTATTAAAGAACACCTTATTAAATACTTTATTATGGCCAATTCCTTGTTAAAGAGATTTGACTCTGTTCACTTAGAACATTTACCACGAGTTGATAATCAAGTGGCGAATGATTTGGCCCAAATTGCATCAGGTTATAGAGTTTCAAAACAAAGCTTTGAAGAATTAATCGAAATAAAAGAGAAACTCATATCTGATGATATTTCTTCATCATTATTGTCAACACCAAAAACTGGGGGGGCAACAAATATAGATGAGGAATGTATTGAACAACACCACATTGTTGATGAAGTTGTTTTAGCAGAAGTTTTTGCTATTGACAATATGGCCAATGATGATTGGCGAAAGCCTATTGTAGAATACTTGCAAAATCCCACAGGAAATACCAATAAAAAGGTAAAGTACAGAGCTTTAAGCTATGTGATAATTGGAAACGAATTGTTTAAGAAAACTCCTGAAGGAGTATTATTGAAATGTCTTAATGAAAATGAGGCATATTTAGCAGTTTCTAAAACACACAGTGGAGCTTGTGGTTCACACCAAGTAGGCCATAAAATGAAATGGCTATTATTTCGACAAGGAATATATTGCCCATCAATGTTGAAAGATTGTATAGAGTTTGCCAAAGGATGCCAAGAGTGTCAAAAGCATGCTGGAATACAACATGTGCCTGCAAATGAATTGCATGCCATAGTGAAACCTTGGCCATTCAGAGGTTGGGCTCTAGATATAATTGGAGAAATAAAACCAACATCATCAAAAGGTCATAGGTATATATTAGTAGGAATTGATTATTTTACCAAATGGGTTGAAGCAATACCTTTAACCAATGTTGATCAAGAAGCAGTAATACGGTTTATCCGAAATCATATTATTTATAGGTATGGAATTCCAGAAACCATAACTACAGATCAGGGTTCTGTTTTCACTGGTCGAAAAATGGTGGAATTTGCTTCTGAAATTGGTTTTAAGTTATTAACTTCGACACCATATTATGCACAAGCCAATGGTCAAGTGGAAGCTGCCAATAAGATCATTATTAACTTGATTAAAAAGCATGTTGGGCAAAAACCCAGAAATTGGCATAACACTTTGGATCAAGTTTTATGGGCTTGTAGAAATTCACCCAAAGAATCTATAAATGCTACTCCATACAGGTTAACCTTTGGACACGATGCAGTATTGCCTGTTGAAATCTGTTTACAATCAACAAGAATTCAAAGACAGTATGAGATTCCTTTTGATCATTATTGGAATATGATGCTTGATGAGTTAGTTGATTTAGACGAAGAAAGGTTGTTAGCTTTGGAAATGCTTATTCGACAGAAGGAAAGAGTAGCTAAAGCTTACAACAAAAAGGTTAAATTAAAAACCTTTAATTCAGGTGACTTAGTTTGGAAAGTATTGTTGCCTATGGATAAAAAAGATAGAATCTTGGGTAAATGGTCACCCAGTTGGGAAGGTCCACTTCGCATATTGCAATGTTTTTCTAATGGGGCATACGAAGTCGAAGAATTGGGTGACGAAAACAGAATCTTCAAAATAAATGGCAAGTATTTAAAAAAGTATAAGCCAACATTAAACGAAGTTAGAATCGAGCAAGGATAAAACTGTAAATTGATTCAAAATGGTAATGTATTCAATCAAAATAATTACATAGCCATTAAAAGAAATTCTACACTATTACAAGTTATTAAAGGCTTTGAAGAGAATGCTTGAGCCTGTAGAGGATTTTGGTGCCCACAGCAATTGAAGACTCCAGAAAGCTTAATTCTTTGTCCAGTTGAGCAATAGTGGCTTGGTGTTTTTGAGCATCATCAAAATGTTGAAGAGCCTCAGTAGCTGCCTTTTCAATCTTCGACTTAGGGGTCTCCATCCTTTGTTGCACTAAACTTTTTTGGTATTTAGCATTTGCCAGTTTTGTTTGGAGAATTCTTATCTCTTCATCATAGTGCTGAATTTTTGAATTCCACTTAGCAAGTTCTTGCTCATCCTTCGTTATTTGAACTTCCAATTCATCAATGGGGGTTTGAGAAACCTTGAAGGAATTAATTTTCTCTTGATGAAGTACAGCCTCTTGGTTTTTCAACCTGGAAATTTCAGAGCGTTTACTGATGTGAAGTGCAAAAGTTTCAAAGACTGGCAAAAATTCGATCAAGAAAGCGAAAAGTTTTGCATTAGGCTCTGATTGTAGTAATTTTTGAGCGATGTCCTTAATTGCAAAGCTTTCTGATGGGTTCTCTCCAATCCTAGTAAAAAGATTGCCTTCCAAGAACTTAGCTTTTAATTGCTGAAGCAATTCTTCAGTAGACTCTTGAGTAACAGAGGTCAAGGAAGTAGTCGAAGCACTGGAGACCATGGCAGGGGAAGAAGAAGAAAGGCTCAGCAAGTGTTTAAGAGCAGCCAAAGGATTTGTCGCCTTCATCAGCGAAAACTCCTGGTCACTCATGGCGCTACTAGTTGATTCCTTGGTAGAAGCTTGTTCTTGAGCCTCAATTTCAGTCGTTTCTTTGCTTGAATCCTTAGCGCCTGCCACATCTGGTGTTTGCTCGTTGGTTTGCTCAAGTTCTATTTCGACATTCGTGTTAGTGGCAATGTTTGTTCCTTCAACGTCAACAACCATAGGAGAATTTTGGGTAGTTGGAGTTATTGTAGAAATTTCCACAGGTGTTGGTGGTGCAGACAAAATTTGTTCAGTCGAAGCAACATTTGGAGCAGCTACAGATTCGAAAACAGGAACTTCGACTGATGTGTGAAGTCTCTTAGGGGGAGGTCCGTGAGATTGCTCTTGTGGTTCTTTGATCACAATCCCTTTAGCTCTTGTTTGGGATTCGGGTTGCATTCGTTTCCTTGACCGATGAATAAGAGGCATGTTATCACTATCACTATCAGTATCCTGCGAAAGAGAAACATGAGTTTAAAACATAATTAAGTGTTAAAAGAGTCGAAGAAATTTGAAACAGAAATGAAGATATATTTGTTACCTCAGAACTGGAAACAAGTAGGCTTTTCCCTATTGCAAGAGGACTTGTTACTCCAGGCTTCTTCTGAAAGAGGAAAAAGAAATAAAGGTGATGAAATATGGTCGAACTTTCTACTTAAAAGGTTTAGTCAATTTACAAAGATATACCTCTATTTGGGGTAAGCTGGAAGTGGGTTTGACCACAAGTTTCTTCTTCGTTTTGGGTGGTGTTCTTGCTGTTGGCTTGTTTTGCTTTGGTGTTGCTTTAGTGGGCTTTTTCTGTAAAACAGCAGCTGTTCATAACGCAAAGATTTTATCAGGTAAATGGTTTTAAAATTTTAACTAATGAAGAATTATGTTTCCAATTATCTGAGGATACCTGGGGATTTGTTCTTCTCAGCAATTTGAGAGGGAAAAGCTGAATACAAAATTTTCGAAATTTCTGCATCGGTTTTTCCTCTAGAAGCTTTAGTATAGTATGCACCCCACCAATCTTGAAATGCCTTCGTACAAGAAAAGTTTGGTTGAAATTTAGCAGGTTCAAAGAGCAAATCTTTGAAGCGAAAAATTCTTGAAGATTTGCTGATAAGCTTACTCTGCCTCTGGAGTGTTGAACTCTCTCCTGTGCAAGCAGACCGGGGCCGGTCGAAGTTGGCATAGCCCAAATTGCCTTGAAAAATAGCTGGGAAAATACCTGCTAATGCCAAGATTGTTTTTGTTGTTGCTTGGGGAGAGCCTTATTGAAAGAAGAGAGGGCGAAAGATAGGCTTGCCAAATTTGGTTTATCTCTTCGGCATTTTCTGCTGATTTAGAGGGAAATTCGTTGATGAACCAAGATGGTCCAAAAGTGCATTTGACAAAAGGCGCCATAGCATCAACGAAAGTAGTGCACTTGTTGAAGATGTCGAAGTACATGGAAAACCCTTCTTCATAAGACAAGTTCTTCTCCCTATTCCTTAATTGTGCTAGTCGAACTCCTTCTGTTCTTCTAGTTGGTAAGGTTGGTCGAATTTCCTTGGGAATAAACAAGTTCAGCCTTGATTCAAAAGTGGCTAAGAGCCAAAGTTGCATAAGCCACATAGGACCAGCAATGAGCAGTTTGTCAGTTGGTTCGCCTTCTTTCAATTCGAGAGCAGCACCATCAAGATGCTGATAGAGATTTCCTAGAACCAATTTCGCTAAATTGATATTCTTGGCCATATGGAGTTGAGTGGCCAAAGGAACGAAAACTTTTGCTACTTGGAGAGAACGGGAGCAAAAGACAAAGCATGACAACCATAGGGTAAGAAAAGCTATGTGTTCTAAATCAGATACTTCAGCATTCTCAGTATCATGATGATCAGCAATATAAGCACTAAAGGTAGGGTTGTTAAATGAGAAGCCATAGTCATTGGTGGCCAGTTTAGGGTCAAAGGTTTCACCCAGTGGTTTCAGGCCAGTAATGGCAGCCACATCCAACAGAGTGGGAGATAACATGCCACACTTCAGATGGAGACTATGAGTGGATATATCCCAGAACTGCAATGCTGCTAGAATCATAGTGCTGTCGTATTTGGGTCCATATTTCGACAGTTGGATAATGTCGAAAATCCCCTGTTCTTGCCAAATGGTTTCCTTTTGTTTTTGAACTTTGTCAAGCCATGTGATGTAATCACTTTGTTCTACTTTAGGAGCAGATCTAAATACTCTGTTGGGGTTTTTCAGAAATTCCAAATGAAAAGGAGTTTCTTCAAAAATTCTGGGTTGAAGTTTACGGTGACTAGGAAAAATCGCTTTAACTTCTTCGCTTTCTATGGGGTCAGGAAGAGGACCTAAATAAGCATGTGTAAAAGGTTTACCAGATGGAATAAGTATCTGATTAAACCAAGTTGGTGAAGGTTCTTCAACGAAGCCTTCAAAGCCATGCACAGCAACTGTTTGTTTTTGAGGTTGAGCGCTGGAAGAAGCCATCTGTTGTAAATAACGAACAAAGAGGGTTGTGTTCTTAGTGGAGATGTCGAAATGATGAAAAAGTTTGAAGCTTTCGTGAAGAGGCAAGGTTAGCTGAGAAATTTTCAGAGTTTAAGGTTCAAAGGGAACGTAAGAATGAAGAAGATGAAGTGAAACGTATTTATACGTTAGAGGTGCAACGGTTGCACAGTTACGACGCTTCGCACGTTTGAGGTTCTGAAAAGACGTGGTCTACCAACCAAATGACGTGGCCCAATGAAACGGTTCGCTTTATCTGCGTAAGGTCATGATTATTTTTGCCTATCACCATTTAATGCAAAGTTGTTGGAGGTGGCGTTTCGAAATCTTCAAAAATATTCTTTTTCTTCCTTAACACTTGTGTTGTCGAAAAAGATATTTTTGGGGGGGCAATTTGTTAGCTTAGAATTTCGACAAGGCTTTTGAGTGGTTAGTTAATAGGGTTTGACTTTTCATTAAAGATCATTCATAATGCCTTCAGAAAGAATAAGTGACATTTAAGTCATCTCAGCATGTTTTCGACAGAAGAAGTCTTCACCAATTCGACAGGGAAAAGTTTTCGACAAGACAGTATATTCAGGACTTCGTGAAGCAGTTATTGGCAAACAGTTGTGTCGAATTTCAAGACTACGGTTAATACAACGTGGGCAGTATGTGGCATCCAGCGTGGCACGAAGTCTATCACTGGTTAATAAGACGTAGCCACGTGTCTATAGCAGTTTACATTTCAATCATTATTTTCTGTATAAATAGTGGTTTTTACGTAGAAATAAGGGTGGCAAATTATTATACCAAACACACAGTTCTGAAACTCTAACTTCCAAGTCACAGCGAAAACAGAGTAAAAGAATTATTGTACAACGTATGTGAATTTGTGCACCATTCTCTTTATATTTAATGCAATTTATTGCTTTCAATACAAGTCATTTTATATTTCTGCGTTCCATTTTACTACTTCTTTTTCTTTGATTTCCATTTTCATGGTGAATTGTCCCCCTTTTTAAAATATATTTGTTGACAAACTGCGGTGTTTAAAGGCAATTGCTTTGGAGATTTCTGGTTTAATCTCACAAACATTTCTAATAAAACCAGTGATTGTTTGCTAAAAACACCAGCAAACAATGCCCAAAGCTGGATTCGAACCCAAAACTTTGGTTAAGCTGAAGAGACCCCTACCATCTCATCTAATTGCTCTTAGGTAAATTACATCAAAATTTGAATGTTTTGTACGTATTGAAGGTTGAAACACAACTACAAACTACACAAGTAACAAAAGTGTGTGATCTTTGTTTGGCATTTTGCACTTTACTGCGGGGAGAGGGGGTGGGGCTAACAATATATACACTATATGATCTTTTTCCTAAGTCCCCCCATCACAGCCATCACTAGGTTATCCTCATTAGAGAATGGCAACCAGAGAAATTATAGGGAACTAAGTAGGGAAGAAAAAGACTTATCATGCTACGGTTATTAGGCTTGCAAAGAAAAGCACCAAAGCAACTTGCTTAGGCTTCTATGATTTCATTATCTTTCTCATTCACTTTTATTAAGTGTGGTCCTTCTTCCTAAAAATCTCGTGGTCCTTTTCATTTGGATCTTCTTTTCTTTTTCTTCAATTGGATTGGAGGTACTAGTTTTGTAGGTGGTTTAATTCTCCTGCAAACCCGCATCTACTAAACCAAAAAGGATAGTTAAGTAGAATATTAAAACTGAATTATTAGGAAGAATAGGAATGCAGTAGAAATGTAGTCACAACTCACATGCATTGTCGTTGTGCCATTTGGTTGTGTGTCCATCCAAGATTTACCTTGGCAAGAGATATGGGCTAAATTTGGGCAATCCAGACCTTAAATAGACCGGTTTTGTGAGATTGAGCTGGGTAAACACTATATCAGGTATAAGAAAATAAATTCATGCATTTCAAGATGTATAACAGCTAATCACGCCTTTATTTATATTCATTTCAAGCACAATGCAACCGTGAAGTGGAAGTAGATTGATAGAGTGTAATCACCCTACTGATACTTTAGCTAGAGAAATCCACTATATTGATTATATTTGTAAATTTTTTGATAAGGTTCCCCATGTCCTAGGGTAGCCTATTTCATTGGGGCTAATGGTGTTAGTTTGCATCATATAAAATCTAATAATTGGGAATAAAAATTAAATAAGAAAATTAACAATTTAAAAAGGAACATTAACAAAGACATTTAAATTGAACATTCTCCGTAGATAATAAGAAGAAAAAAGTCTAAAGAATTTTAATAACAAAAATCCACATTCATCAATTGTAAATATAAAAACTTAACCCATAATTAGGAAGAAAAGAAGACAACACAATTAAAAAGTGAAACACATGGCTATCATGAATGGTTGGACAAAAACCGATGATAAAATAGGAGTAGTTATACAAAAGTTGAAAAATGATTATGGAGGTTCTATTGTAAATATGGCTGAAGTTCCTGTTAAAAGAAGATGATGGAGGTTGTATTATAAATGTGGCTGAAGTTTCCACGAGTGATGATGGAGGCTCTATTATAAATGTGGTTGAAGTTTCCGTGGGAGTCAATGCAGCAACGCTGTACTCGAATATTGAAGAAAGATAAAAAATATAAACACCAATTTAAATATGCTTCTAATACCCGTTGGTACAAAATAACCAAAATAAAGAAGACAACACAAATAGAAAGTGAAACATGTGGGTATCGTGTAGGGGTTGGATGAAAGCCACTAATAAAATAGAAGCACATATACAAAGTTAGTTGGGTGGGAGAATGTTAGTTTCCGGGGTTTGAACCATGGACCTCCTGCTTGCAACTTTGCAACATCTTCATGTCCCTTAGCTAGCCAACTGAGCTACCTTCCTGGGACAAGTTAAAAGAATATGATTGGCAGGATCTAATGTAAATGTGGTTGAAGTTCCCTTGAATAAAAACTAAATTATAACTATAAATTAAATAAGAAGATTTTTTTGTTTTGACCGATTAATAAGAAGATTATAAAATTAAAAAGTAACGTTAACCAAAACATTAAAATTGAACATCCATAGATCTGGATGAAAACAACACATCTAAATATAAAAACTTAACCCATAATTAGAAAGCAAAGAAGACAACACAAATCGAAAGTGAATCACATGCGTATCATGCAAGTCTGGATGAATACCAACCAATAAAATAGAAGCAGCCATACCAAGTTGAAAAATATGATGGAGTTCTACTGAAAATATGGCGGCAGGGTAAATATAAAAACTTAACCCATAATTAGAAAGAAAAGAAGACAACACAATTAAAAACTGAATCACGTGGATATCAGAGATGGTTGGATGAAAATCCATGATAAAACAGGAGTAGTTATACAAAGTTAAAAAAAAGATGATGGAGGTTATATGTGGCTGAAGTTCCCGTTGAAATAATTAGATGATGGAGGTTCTATTGAAAATGTGGCTGAAGTTCTCGCGGGAGTTAATGCAACAACACTGTACTTGAATATTAAAGAAAGATAAAAATATAAATACCAATTAAAGTATGCTTCTAATACATGTTGGTACGAAATGACAAAAATAAAAGAGACAACACAAATAGAAAGTGAAACATGTGGGTATCATGCAGAGTTGGATGAAAACTGCCAATAAAATAGAAGCACTTATAGAAAGTTGAAAGAGTATGATTGGAGGATCTATTGTAAATGTGGCTGAAATTCCCTAAATAAAAATTAAATTAAAAATATAAATTAAATAAGAAGATTATAAAATTAAAAAGAAACATTAACAAAGCGTAAAGAATCTTAATAACAACAAAAACATAAAGCGTGTAACACCCTGGTATTTTTATTTAGTAAAAATACCCAAGTGTACCATCCCTAAAACATCAGAGATATTATTTCCTGCCCAGACACTGAATACTACTATGAATTTTTCGCTGAATAAAACAAAACTGTTTTATTTACAAACAAGACCGTACGGTACTCAGACCATAATCTATCAGCAACTATAGTATTCAGCATCATACAACAAAGCGGAAGAAAAACATAACACTAAAGTCATAGTGTCGTAGTACATAGATAACAAAAAGGGAATATAAACTTAAGCATAAAGCTAAGTCATCAGCAACCAGTCCGAGCTCAACCTACTCGTGCCTCTCTGGTCCTCTTTTTCCCCGTTTCTCTGTAAAATAACAACATATAAACAATGAGATACAATCTCAGTGAGTTCTACCGAAAATCCTACTAACACTCTCGGTTCATATATGAAACCTTTAACTGCCCATTCTGTTATTGAATTGCAAATATTCACTGGTAATTCGATATGAATTACAAACATAACTTTTGCACATCTAGCACATCACCAACTGCCGAAAGTTTGAGTGAACCCCAACATAGCCAATAGGTGTACAGTTCCCAAAGGCAAAACATAACCACATGGGGGCCTAGGTCAAGGGCTCATGACTTCCCTAACCTATCACGCTATTTCATAGGGGTCGTCACCCCGACTAGATATAATATATATCAGGAATTATAGACCGGTTTAGATGAATAATTAATAAACATCCCGCGTCGGTTGCATAATAACAGATAGAATGATCGGTTTAGACGAAATAATATTCATCCCGCATCAACTATACAATATCACATAGGACTCATAGTCCGTTTTCCTTTTTAACAAAAAAAGTCCTCACACGAGTTCTATTATTCGGTTTTTCAAAACAATTTCAACTTCAAAAACAGTTCATTTTACCATTTAAATTGTATATTCAATTAGGCCTCTGAATAAGCTTTCAAACGCATCTTAGAACACCTCAATCAGGTTCCCGGATCAAAAGTTATTGCGAAAACAAAATCAGTGTACAGTTGCTGAAAAACTGCAAAGCGTCGCGACGCGAATAGATTCCGTCACGACGCGAACAGTGACAAACAAAACTGTAACTATTTCAGGAAGGGGTCGCGACGCGATGGATGCGCCTCGCGTCACGATGGGTGCTGAAAAAGTGCAGATTTTGCGGTTTCTCGCGAAATCCGCTATTCCGCTCAATTCCGATTCTTGTTCCGATTGAAAACAGTCCAAACAACCAGAAAAACAGATTCAATCAATATCACAGAATCAATCAAATCAATCAAAAACTCAATCTAAACGAATTTTATCAAAATACGACATATTTCCAAATAACGGTTTTTGAGTCAAAATCTTTCGAAACCAATCAACACAAAATTCATTTTCAAAACGAAACAATCCTAAACGTGAGTAAAACTCACCCTTGACGCGAGAGTCGATACCGAGTCGAAATCACCGAGACTCCAAAAATCCCCAATCGAACCCTAGAATCTCCAATTCGCTTCCAACTTCGAATCGAGCTTCAAACCGCGTTCAATCCACCTCAAGACCGCTTCTAATCAAGATTAACCGATCGAAATCAACACAAATTCGGAATTCCTCACAAAACCCTAAGAAATTCGAAAGCCAAAAGGGAGAGAAAAATGGAACCTTAGCTCACCTAGTTCTTGGGTTTTGAAGATGGAGGGGAGATGATGATGATGAAGTTTGGGGCTTTGGTTTCCACTTCTTCTTCTTCTTTCTTCTTTCTTCTTTCCGCTTCTTCTTTTCTCTTCTTTTTTTCCTCTTCTTTTTCTCTTCTCTTCCTCTGTTTCACGCTTCCTTTCCTTTCTTTCTTAATTCTCTTTTCTTTCTTTTCTTTTATATTAAGTGGCAATGTGGTCAAATGACCACATTGCCCTTAATCTCTAATTTCGTTTCTACACCGGTTAACGATCCTAAGACAACCAATAATTAACTTTAGCACTCAATAATTTAACTAAACAAGTACTAAAATAATTCAATTGGATTAACATCCAAATAACTCGACTAATTATTTTGAGGATGTTATAAAGCGTAAAGAATCTTAATAACAACAAAAACATTGAAATTGCACATCCTTAGATCATTAGAAGGTTTAAAAAACTTTAATAACGTTATCTATTATCTATTTTCATCATAGATAATAAGAAGAAAAAGCGTAAAGAATCTTAATAACAACAAAAACATTGAAATTGCACATCCTTAGATCATTAGAAGAAAAAGTTTAAAAAACTTTAATAACGTTATCTATTTTCATCGAATGTAAATATAAAAACTTAACCCATAATTAAAGTGAAAAGAAGATAACATAATTAGAAAGTGAAACACGTACGTAGATATCATGCAAAGTCTGATTTAAAACCACAAATAAAATAGAAGCACGTATACAAAGTTGAAATTATTATTGAGGAAGCATATTTGAATAATTAAATATTTTCTGATGCTAAAGTACCCCAAAAAATATAGTTTAGTGTCGCATTTTACATATTTTGTCACGATTTTTTCACCAAACGGTTTATTGAGGAATGAGATTTGTGCATCAGAACGTGTAAATTTTATCTGGACCCTAAAGTACCCTAAAACACACTGCTTAGCATCCCACTTTACGTATTTTGTCACGAGTTTTTTTTAATTTTTCATTAAATAGGTTATTAAGGAACGAACTTCGCGTATCTGAACATCTAAAATTTGTTTTGGACCCTAATGTACCCCAAAATGCACTATTAGCATCACAGTTTACGTATTTTGTCACTAAGATATTTTTTTAACAAAACCGATTAAACTTCGGGTATTTGAACAGCTAAAAGTTTTTCTAAATCCTTAAGTAACTCAAAACACACTGCTTAACATCGTAGTTTACGTATTTTGTTAAAAAATATTTTTTTTCTTACCAACAAGTACAACAAAGTGTTGGTGAAAGGTGTAATCTAGTCCTAAGCAAATAAAGAAGTGTAATGTGTATCCATTGATTGTAATATAGTGTGAAATAACTCTAGTGAAAATAGTAGTAAAATCTGTGTACTAGTTTTGTCTTCAGTATAGACCCACACGGATGTAAACAAAAAAAAGGATACAAAAACTTAGTGATTGTGATATATACTTAGAGCTGATATGTAACAGACACACAAGTGATATAACAGAATTCATTCAGTTTCAACTTCCTCTCTCTCTCTCTCTCTCTCTCTCTTCTCTGTTTCTTACATGGTATAGCAGAGCAAGGTTGATTCTTGAGTGAAAACCAGAAAATCGAGTGAAATTGGTGAGGTTGAGTGAAGATCTTCATCAATTGAGTGTTGTGAGGGAGTGAGAAACCCAAAATCAAGCCAAACACGAGTGACAGTGAGGATCATTTCGGTTATCGGTGAGATGAGTTCTTCGAACGGTGGTGGAAATTTGCTCAACAATCTTCCGATCTTGGATGGGAAGAATTACGACCAGTGGTATATGAAGATGAAGGCGATTTTAGGCTATCAAGATGTGTGGGATTTGGTGACGAATGGCCTCGATCCTCTTCCGGCGAATGCAACGGTGGCGCAACAGAATACATACAAAGAAGCGAAGAAGAAAGATTGCAAAGGTCTGTTCATCCTTCACTCCAGTGTATCGCAAGCAATTTTTGAGAAGATCGCAAGAACGGAGTCGTGTAAAGCTGCCTGGGACATTCTTGCAAGCGCTTACTCTGGTGATGAAAAATTGAAGAAGGTAAAACTTCAAACTCTTAGGAGACAGTATGAATTGTTAGGGATGGAATTTAGTGATACTGTAGCAACCTATTTTACGAAGGTAGAGGCGTTAACGAATCAAATGAAAATGTTCGGTGAAACGATGACTGATGAATCGATTGTAGAAAAGATACTCCGATCTATGACTGAGAAATTCGATACCATCGTAGTGGCGATTGAACAATCCAAAGACACTGTTGCGATGCGACTTGATCAATTGCAAAGTTCACTTGAAGTACACGAACAACGTCTCACTGAGAGGGATAATGCAAAGGTGAATGCAGAGAAGGCATTAATGGTTAGTACTGATGTGAAAGGTGGTAATAATCAGAAATCACAAAGAGGTAAAGGTAGAGGTGGCTTCCGAGGAGGTAGAGGAAGAGGATATCACTCTGGCAGAGGCACTGGTGATCAGAAACATAGTGGTGAAGGAGGCTCCAATAGAGGGAGAGGTGGCTATGGTGATCGTGGAAGAGGTGGTGGCAGGAAGAATTTTGACAAAAGTCAAGTTCAATGTCACAATTGCAAGAAGTATGGTCACTTCCAAGATGAGTGTTGGAGTAAACCTAATAGTGATGAAGCAAAATTGGCTAGAGAGGAAGGAGATAAGGAGGAGATCCTGTTGATGGTTACTTTGGACAGCAAGAACAATAATGATGAGTCATGGTTCCTAGATACAGGCTGTTCTACTCATATGACTGGGAGAAGAGACTGGTTTGTGGAGCTTGATGTAAATGTGAGGAGTCAAGTCAGATTTGCAGATGATAGAACCATGAAGGTTGAAGGGAGTGGTAAGATAATGATAAGAAGGGAGGATGGCAATCATATCTTCATTTCTGGTGTGCTGTATGTGCCAGGAATGAAGAGTAATCTGTTGAGCCTTGGACAGTTGCTGGAAAGGGGATACAAGATGGTGATGGAGGATAGATCAATGAAGGTGTTTGATGTGAAGAATAGATTGCTAGTGACAGCAACTATGTCATCAAGCAGGACATTCAAGGTGAATCTGAACACAGTGAAGCAAGAGTGCTTTGCTACTTCCATTGATAGAGATGAATGGTTGTGGCATTATAGATATGCACATTTGAATTTCAAAGATTTGAATATATTGCAAAGAAAGAACATGGTGCAAGGATTGCCTCATATCCACCTACCAACTGAGGTGTGTGAAGACTGTTTGGAGAGCAAGATGCCAAGGGTTTCTTTCAACCAGCAGCTGCCAACAAGATCTACAAAGAAACTTCAGGTAATTTTTACTGATGTTTGTGGTCCTATACAGCAAGAAACCCTAGGAGGCAACAAATACTTTGTGACATTTATAGATGACTATACTAGAAAACTTTGGATTTATTTGATCAAGAGGAAGAGTGATGTGTTTGAGGTGTTCAAAAAATTCAAAGTGATGGTTGAAAAACAGTGTGGTGAGTCCATTCAAATACTTAGGAGTGATGGAGGGGGTGAGTATATGTCTGGAGAGTTCACTAGGTTGTGTGAAAGTGAGGGAATTGTACATGAAGTGACACCACCCTATACACCACAACACAATGGTACAGCTGAAAGAAAAAATAGAACATTGTTGAATATGGTGAGGAGTATGTTGAAAACCAAGAAATTACCAAAACATCTATGGGGTGAGGCAGCTTCTACTGCCACATATGTGCTGAATAGGAGTCCATCAAAGAGATTGAATGGCATTACCCCAGAAGAAGCCTGGTCTGGTCAGAAACCCAGTGTTGCACATTTTAGAGTATTTGGCTCTATTTGCTTTAGACATATACCAGATCAATTGAGAAGTAAGTTGGATGACAAGAGTGAGCAACTGATTTTGCTAGGCTACCACTCCACAGGTGGCTATAAATTGTTGAATCCAATTACTAATCAAGTTGTGGTGAGTAGAGATGTATTTGTTGATGAAGGCAAGTGTTGGAATTGGGAGACTGCAGTGAGTGAACCACTGTAGAATCCAATTGTGGAGATTACTGAGGAGCCTATAGAAGTGACAGAGGTGCAAGTGAATGATGGTGAAGATAATAATGTGAGAAGATCATTGAGAGTGAGGCAACCTTCACAGAGACTAAGTGATTATGAGATAGTCTCTGACAGTGCAGTGACTGCAGAGGGTGATTTGGTGCACTTTGCACTCCTGGCAGAATCTGAACCAGTTACAATTGAGGAGGCTTTGAAGGATCCAAGATGGATAGAAGCTATGGAGGAAGAATTGAAATCAATTGAAAAGAATAACACTTGGGAATTAGTAACAATTCCAAGTGATAAGAAACCTATTGATGTCAAATGGGTGTATAAGGTGAAATTGAATCAAATTGGTGAAGCAGTGAAGTATAAGGCAAGATTAGTGGCAAGGGGATTCTTGCAGAAGCAAGGGGTAGATTTTGATGAGGTATTTGCACCTGTGGCACGATTAGAGACTGTGAGAACTGTCGTTGCATATGCTAGCATCAAAAACTGGTCTATGCATCAATTAGACGTCAAATCAGCTTTCTTGAATGGTGAGTTGGAGGAAGAAGTTTATGTCACACAACCACCTGGTTTTCTGAAAAATAACTGTGAAGGAAAAGTGTTTAGATTGAAAAAGGCATTATATGGCCTCAAACAAGCTCCAAGAGCTTGGAACAAAAAGATTGACTGCTCATTAATCAAGTTGGGGTTCAAGAAGTGTATTTCAGAACATGGTGTATATGTAAAGGGTGAAGACAGTGATTGTGCAGTGATAGTATGTCTCTATGTAGATGATCTACTAGTGACTGGAAATAAGGTGAGTGAAATTGAATATTTCAAGAAGATGATGATGAGAGAGTTCGACATGACTGACTTAGGAAATCTCTCATACTTCCTGGGCATTGAGTTCAGAAAAACCAGTGAAGGAATTGTAATGTGTCAAGAGAAATATGCAAAAGACTTGCTGGACAGGTTTGGTCTGCAGAATTGCAACTCTGCAGACACACCAGCAGAAACAGGTGTGTGCTTGATGAGACAGGGTGATGAAGATGCTGTTGATTCTACTTATTTCAGACAGATTGTTGGTGGTTTGAGATATTTGTGCAACACTAGGCCTGATCTAGCCTATAGTGTTGGATTGATTAGTAGGTTTATGGATAAACCTAGAGTGCCTCATCTCATGGCAGCAAAGAGAATTTTAAGATATGTGCAGGGAACAGCTGGATTTGGAATTCTGTTTCCAAACAAATTTGATGAATCAAAGGGACTGTTGTATGGTTACACCGATGCAGACTGGTGTGGTGACAAGAATGATGTAACACCCCTTTTCTACCCCTTAATGTGCACGTCATTATCAGAGTACTTTCATTTTCGAAAATAATATTTAATTAGTAGGAAAGAGATGTCATATCTTCATTTATAAAAACTCATCGCCTTCGCCATTAAAATTTATGCACCAACGCAGTCATCGCAAAAGTTAAACTTCAAAATAATCTCATCACAGCGGAAATAGCAATAACTCACCAAGGTCACTCAAACACGTCTCAAAACATCCATAAAATCATTAAACAGCTAATTAAATAACTTATCAACTTCAACCCCGCCCCCTAGGTGTTACAATATCAGAGAGCGACTCAAAACATCTCAACAGCTATAAAGGAAGGCAGCATGTCCTTCAATCGGAGTCACCTGCAGCGTTGCCACAATAGAGCAACATTCCAAGCAGAAGGGGTGAGAATTTCCAACATAATATAATTAAGCATACAGTAGAGTAATATGAGCAAACTATCACACACACATCATCATTAACATCAACTTCGTCGTCATCACACACAAAACCAAAAATCACAATTCACATCACCTGTCATAAAAAAAATGTATGCGCATGAAAATGCAACCCACACCTGGGCATATGCATGATGGTACCATACTCGTCATAATAAGCCACTATGGGCACACCGTCACTGTTTTCTCGTCATAAATAAGCCACTATGGGCACACCGTCACTGAGAGGCCGAAGCCTATTCGTCATAAGATGCACATGCTATGAGACACTATGGACACATGTGCAATCCCAAAATTCGCTCACCCGGAGTACTCGTCATCACCACCATAAGACACTCATAGAGTGTATTCATCATAGTCACCATATTAATGTCACAACTCTTCATAAACAATCACATTCAAAAATTTGAGTAACAACATCTTTAAATCTTTGGTAACAATGATCCTAAATTTTCAAGTAACAACACATTTTAAAATTTAGGAGACATTCATCCAAATGTAAATAACTACACATAAAAATTTAAGTAACAACCTAGTTAAATTTTCGAATAACAACATTTTTAAAATTTTGGATAAACATTTCACTTTCATACTTAGGAAGCACCACAAATAAACTTGAGAAGAACATCTCATTTTCCAAGTGGAAGAAACCTCACATTTTTAACCGGAAAAATAGTAATAGTATCAAAGTCACATTTACACGCTCTTTTCTTTTACAAAGTACAGAAATTCGGTTAGTAAACGGCAACAAATCGAAGCTGAAAAACAGTGGCCATTTATGCGCAAAAACCCCACTCATAGCAACATTTTTATACGCTAACAGCAGTACCACAGCAACAATTTTTTTTCGCGATAAAACAGTAAAAACAGCATCATTTTTAAGCGCTAAAAACAACCCAAACAGCAGCATTTTTCCTTGACAAAATTAGCAAACAGCAACCCATTTAAATGGTTAAAAACATCATTTTTGTAATTCTGCTACAGCACCATTGTTCTTTAATAAAAACAGCAAACAGCAACATATTTTAATGCCAAACAGCAACATAAATAATTCTGTAACAGCAGCATTTGTTTTTATAAAAACAGCAAACAGCAATACATTTTAATGCCAAACAGCAACATAAATAATTCTGTAACAGCAGCATTTGTTTTTATAAAAAGAGCAACAGCAATGCCTTTTAATGACAAACAGCAACATAAAAAAATTCCTGCACACAGCACATGAATATTGTGGCAACCAGCAATACAAAATTCTGCAAACAGCACATGCATAATTGACAAAACAGCAGCATATTATTATGGTGACAGCAACATTGTCTAGTTTCATTTCTTTGGTATCATTCAATTACTTATACTCCTATCACTTAATTCATCAAAAATTTCTTTCCAACGCCAACAATTCACCAACTTCGAAATTAGCCACACTTCAATCACCAAAAAGAAATCGAAATTCATCCCTTCATCTCCTAGGGCAATTCACATATCAATAATAATAAATCAATCCAACATTTCTCTTAACATATCAATTTCGAATTCAACCACCAACAACAACCCACAAACCCACCATATACTCAATTACATTAAATTGAAAACGCTCACCCTTACCTTTTCAAGAAGATGAATCGAATTCTAGAGGGCAGACACCTACAGAGCCACAGCAACAACGGGAAACCTCTTTTCTTCTTGATCTCGAATCCTTCTCTCCTTTTTCCTTCTTGATTTCGCGAATCCTCTCCTTCTTTCCCCAAGCTCACGGCACCTCTTCTCTCTTAGCACTCTAGGGTTTCAAAATTTCGTTTTGGAGCAAAAATGACTAGCCCTAGGCAAGTCCCTTCTCAAAACCCAGGTTAGTTGGATCATGGGCTTCACTTAAGCCCATTCCTCTCTATTTCGCCACTCCCCCCTACCATATACCACCTCTTAAAATAATTCTAATAATAATAATAACCTTATAAATAATAATATTAATAATGCAACACCTAAATAATTTAATCAATTAATTAATTAAATTATTTTGGGCGTTACAACTCTCCCCCACTTAAGAGAATTTCGCCCTCGAAATTTTAACTACCGACGCAATCACTCTTCCACTAGCCAACTAACGACCCTTTAGGCAACCAGCGCTAACTAATAATCAGGCTCACTCTCCATTACTCCTAGCTTTAGGCAACTCTATCACACCACAAGCACCACTAAAACAATCGTATCAATCAATATCAACAAAATAGCACCAACGTCAAATTTGGGTCATTCAGCGATACCCTTAACACAACAATTTGCATAACAGCACAACAACATCCAATCTCAACAACGGCCATAGGCCCACAATAGCAAATCAACAATAATAACAACACAATCCATGTGGGCCATTCAGCGGTACCCGGACAAAACAACAACACCACTTGGGCCATTCCGCGATACCCAAGGCAAACAACAACACAACTTGGGCCATTCGGCGATACCCAAGACAACAATAGTAAGACATCAGCATACGACCAGGCAACAACCACAACCTCAACAATCACGATAACAATCAGCAGCATCAGGACTAACAACTTAGCCACAACGGTGGGCGCTAAGGCGCCGCAAGCAACACAACTAAACAGGCATGGCGCGCCCGAGGGCAAGCGCCTTCGACAACAGCAACAAATTGGCACGTATTATACGATCACATAACATATTTCCACAACGTCAACCAAGGGTCAACGGACAACATATCAAAACAACAAGATACACGGAGCAGCGCATAAGATCGAGAACAGTAACAATAATTTTTCGGACCAGTAACAATTATTATCAGAAAAACAGCAACAATTATTTTTCTGAAAACAGCAGCAATTATTTTTCAGAAAATAGCAACAGTAATTTTCAGAAAAACAGCAACAGTAGTTTTCTGAAAACGGCAACGATTATTCCTCTTAAAACAGCAACAATTATTTTCAAAGACAGCGACAATATCTTCCAGAAAACAGCAATATTAGTTTTTAGAAAAACAGCAACATAGTCTTCAGAAAACAGCAATAATAGTTTTTCGAAAAACAACAACAACAATAACATCAACAACATCACAAGGAAGTTTACTAAATGCGTAAATATAGCAACAACAAGGCACACGGCACGGAAACAAAGGCATAGCGTCACATGGCAACAACAACAATAGTTTTTCAGGAAGTAACAACAATAATTTTCACAAAAACAGTAACAATAGTTTTCAGAAAAACTGCAACAATAATTTTCAATAACACAACATTTACATATAACATAAAAGCATATCACAAGGTGTTCAAGATCAAGGATTAAGGAGTATGGCACTAAGAAAATCTTATGACTACGAATCAGTGAACACCCAATGCACAAAAATTCAAACAGCACAACAGTCGCACATTCGACATATCACTAAAGACGGTACTCCTTTTACCTCAAAAATATTTGCAAGCGGAAGTGCGAAAATGTACTATTTGAAATTACAGTCCAGATTCAGATGTCACAAAGTCAGAACACTTAATTTTCAAATTAGTTTAGAAAATTCGAAAAAAAAAACCTCGAAACATTTTTCCCCGGGATCCAAAAGAAGTAACTACGGCGTCCTTTCGAAAACCAAGCATTTTCCAAACCAGCAGAAAATCGAAAACCAAGTCCAGTGATATTAGTCATCAACTACAGAATAGCTTCTTAGAGAAGTGACACACACGCACGAAACATTTTATTTGGAGTTTTCAACACAAGAAATAAAACACGTCACAGAAATTGATTCTCTCTCTTCAAGACTAAACGACAGCTTAAATGGTTTGAGTAGAATATCCTTAAGAACATATGGCAATAAAAGCTAACTCAAAGAAGTTCGCAACAGGGTCCCAAAAATAATTTTCAATGCTACTATCAGTATCCAACCATAAAATTGTCTGAGTCGTTCAAAAGCAATTTTCAAAATCTCTTCATCCTTTAGACCCCAAACCACCAAATAGGACAACTCATAAAAATAGAGACAGTCAACAACCCAAAAACAGGCACAACTCGTAAAATAGCAGCAGTGTACAAAAGTAGGGACAGTAACAGTTATTTTTGAAAGCACTGACAGCGGCCTTAGGAAACAGCAACAACAACTTTTAAAAGGTAGCAACAATCATTTTTCAGCAATAGTCGTTTTGCAGAAAACCATAACAATTATCCGAATAAAACAGCAACGTTATTTAAATAAAACAGCAACAGCAGTATAAACAAAACGGCAGTAGCATTCGACTTTTTAAAACAACATGGCATTTATCATTCAAACAGCAATAGCAAATATCTCAGGATAATCCACGAAACATTATCAACTAAGTACACAGGAACACGGTTAACATTTAAAACCTTATTACAACTAGTCAGCCCAAATGAATAGTTACATTAACATTTACAGTAATTAGTTAATTCGGCCCAAGTGCACAAGCGTCCAAAATGCACATTTTTAAATCTTAAGATTTTTTAAAACCACGTAACGCATATCACAAGAGTGCAACTGCTAAAACAAAATCCGAATCGTTTATAAAAGTGATTTTCAATGCTAATCTCGGTATCCAGCCGTAAAAGTGTTTAATGGATGTTCAAAAACAATTTCGGAACTCCCATTATTTTTCGGATTATAAAACTCTATAGCGCAATTCAAGAAGTAACGGCCAAAAGATTTTGTCATAACACTCAAGCATACAAGACTCCACCTTGAGGAAAATTAGGCAAATCAAAATAGCAATCACATGAGACGGTAGTCCTCAGCTAAAATTGTTACATCAAATTGCGGTCTTTTCCAAAAAGAGTTGAGGTCAAAATTATAGCACTCAATGAAGATATTTTTCGTTTGTAGTGATTAAAACGCTACGACAGTTATTAGTGCAGCAATAACTTGAAATAGTCCACAAAATAATTTTACAACGCATTCAGTTTTCAAACATCAAAACACATTGCAGAGTAACAGGCAACAAGGCAAATCATTTTAGAAACACGCAGCAAGGAAAGTCAACAACAAGGACCACAACAAACAGACGCAATTCACACACCGAAAACACAATAAGGCACACAGCGCTAGTAGGGACATCTCCCCCACTAGTTCACTTACCAATGGAAACTTTTGGCGTACCTGCAACATAAACAATGGTCAGCACTGAAAGACAACAGTTGGTCACTATCTGACACAACGACTCGACGACATGGCCGGACGGACCAACCATTGCTCTGATACCACTAATGTAACACCCCTTTTCTACCCCTTAATGTGCACGTCATTATCAGAGTACTTTCATTTTCGAAAATAATATTTAATTAGTAGGAAAGAGATGTCATATCTTCATTTATAAAAACTCATCGCCTTCGCCATTAAAATTTATGCACCAACGCAGTCATCGCAAAAGTTAAACTTCAAAATAATCTCATCACAGCGGAAATAGCAATAACTCACCAAGGTCACTCAAACACGTCTCAAAACATCCATAAAATCATTAAACAGCTAATTAAATAACTTATCAACTTCAACCCCGCCCCCTAGGTGTTACAATATCAGAGAGCGACTCAAAACATCTCAACAGCTATAAAGGAAGGCAGCATGTCCTTCAATCGGAGTCACCTGCAGCGTTGCCACAATAGAGCAACATTCCAAGCAGAAGGGGTGAGAATTTCCAACATAATATAATTAAGCATACAGTAGAGTAATATGAGCAAACTATCACACACACATCATCATTAACATCAACTTCGTCGTCATCACACACAAAACCAAAAATCACAATTCACATCACCTGTCATAAAAAAAATGTATGCGCATGAAAATGCAACCCACACCTGGGCATATGCATGATGGTACCATACTCGTCATAATAAGCCACTATGGGCACACCGTCACTGTTTTCTCGTCATAAATAAGCCACTATGGGCACACCGTCACTGAGAGGCCGAAGCCTATTCGTCATAAGATGCACATGCTATGAGACACTATGGACACATGTGCAATCACCAAAATTCGCTCACCCGGAGTACTCGTCATCACCACCATAAGACACTCATAGAGTGTATTCATCATAGTCACCATATTAATGTCACAACTCTTCATAAACAATCACATTCAAAAATTTGAGTAACAACATCTTTAAATCTTTGGTAACAATGATCCTAAATTTTCAAGTAACAACACATTTTAAAATTTAGGAGACATTCATCCAAATGTAAATAACTACACATAAAAATTTAAGTAACAACCTAGTTAAATTTTCGAATAACAACATTTTTAAAATTTTGGATAAACATTTCACTTTCATACTTAGGAAGCACCACAAATAAACTTGAGAAGAACATCTCATTTTCCAAGTGGAAGAAATCTCACATTTTTAACCGGAAAAATAGTAATAGTATCAAAGTCACATTTACACGCTCTTTTCTTTTACAAAGTACAGAAATTCGGTTAGTAAACGGCAACAAATCGAAGCTGAAAAACAGTGGCCATTTATGCGCAAAAACCCCACTCATAGCAACATTTTTATACGCTAACAGCAGTACCACAGCAACAATTTTTTTTCGCGATAAAACAGTAAAAACAGCATCATTTTTAAGCGCTAAAAACAACCCAAACAGCAGCATTTTTCCTTGACAAAATTAGCAAACAGCAACCCATTTAAATGGTTAAAAACATCATTTTTGTAATTCTGCTACAGCACCATTGTTCTTTAATAAAAACAGCAAACAGCAACATATTTTAATGCCAAACAGCAACATAAATAATTCTGTAACAGCAGCATTTGTTTTTATAAAAACAGCAAACAGCAATACATTTTAATGCCAAACAGCAACATAAATAATTCTGTAACAGCAGCATTTGTTTTTATAAAAAGAGCAACAACAATGCCTTTTAATGACAAACAGCAACATAAAAAAATTCCTGCACACAGCACATGAATATTGTGGCAACCAGCAATACAAAATTCTGCAAACAGCACATGCATAATTGACAAAACAGCAGCATATTATTATGGTGACAGCAACATTGTCTAGTTTCATTTCTTTGGTATCATTCAATTACTTATACTCCTATCACTTAATTCATCAAAAATTTCTTTCCAACGCCAACAATTCACCAACTTCGAAATTAGCCACACTTCAATCACCAAAAAGAAATCGAAATTCATCCCTTCATCTCCTAGGGCAATTCACATATCAATAATAATAAATCAATCCAACATTTCTCTTAACATATCAATTTCGAATTCAACCACCAACAACAACCCACAAACCCACCATATACTCAATTACATTAAATTGAAAACGCTCACCCTTACCTTTTCAAGAAGATGAATCGAATTCTAGAGGGCAGACACCTACAGAGCCACAGCAACAACGGGAAACCTCTTTTCTTCTTGATCTCGAATCCTTCTCTCCTTTTTCCTTCTTGATTTCGCGAATCCTCTCCTTCTTTCCCCAAGCTCACGGCACCTCTTCTCTCTTAGCACTCTAGGGTTTCAAAATTTCGTTTTGGAGCAAAAATGACTAGCCCTAGGCAAGTCCCTTCTCAAAACCCAGGTTAGTTGGATCATGGGCTTCACTTAAGCCCATTCCTCTCTATTTCGCCACTCCCCCTACCATATACCACCTCTTAAAATAATTCTAATAATAATAATAACCTTATAAATAATAATATTAATAATGCAACACCTAAATAATTTAATCAATTAATTAATTAAATTATTTTGGGCGTTACAAATGATAGGAAAAGCACAGCTGGGTTTGTGTTCATGTGTGGTGAAAGCCCTGTTTCATGGTCATCAAAGAAGGAATCAGTGGTGGCACTGTCCTCATGTGAAGCTGAATACATTGCAGCTTCCATGAGTGCTTGCCAAGCAGTTTGGCTCGATAATCTAATGCAAGAACTGAAAATGAAAGACAGTGGTTCAGTTGAACTGTTTGTGGACAACAAATCAGCAATAAATCTTGCCAAGTATCCAGTGGCACATGGAAGGTCTAAACACATCGAGACACGCTTCCACTATTTGAGAGATCAAACAACAAAAGAGAAGCTCAAACTGAGCTACTGCAAAACAGAGTTGCAGATTGCTGATGTGATGACAAAGGCCTTGAAGGGAGAGAGGTTTAAGATGCTGAGAAAGATGTTGAATGTTGTTGACACAAAGGAACTAGCTTAAGGAGGAGTGTTGGTGAAAGGTGTAATCTAGTCCTAAGCAAATAAAGAAGTGTAATGTGTATCCATTGATTGTAATATAGTGTGAAATAACTCTAGTGAAAATAGTAGTAAAATCTGTGTACTAGTTTTGTCTTCAGTATAGACCCACACGGATGTAAACAAAAAAAAAGGATACAAAAACTTAGTGATTGTGATATATACTTAGAGCTGATATGTAACAGACACACAAGTGATATAATAGAATTCATTCAGTTTCAACTTCCTCTCTCTCTCTCTCTCTCTTCTCTGTTTCTTACACAAAGCACACTATTTAGTATATCACTTTACGTATTTTATTATTAAATTAAATCTTTTTTTCACCGATTGATTATTGAAAATTAAAGTTCGCACATTTAAACATCTAAAAAATTTTGAGACGGTAAAGTACTCGTTAAAATATAAAAAGGAAAAAAATGCTAAATCTTAAAATATAAAAGAAGAAAAAAAAATAAAAAAATTGAAGGTAAAAACGGAATAAGAAAAGAATCAAAATAGAAAAGAAAAATGCGGCATTACCCGCGGAAATGACAAGCCGCTTATATTATAAAGATTTTGCCAAAAAAAAGGGGATGTTAATATCAATAGCATTTTTAACAACAACTCGAACTGCTATGGATGTAAGCGAAGGATTCCGAGAATCTTTTATCCGAATTCTGCAGCAGTTGGAGGAACCAAAGAGGAAGCAGTTTTTAATGGTAATGTGGTCTCTTTGGAAGCGTAGGAACGACAAGGTATGGAATAATGTGCTCCAATCAGTTTCACAAACTTCAATAGCGCAACGGACCTGTTGTCCGATTGGGAAGCTTCGCGGACCAGATTTCCAGCAACTGAACCGAGAGTACAACAACTTCAGTCCGTGGGGGATACTTGGAAAAAACCAGCAGTGCGCTACCTTAAATGTAATGTAGACGCAACTTTTTTTACTAACGATAACAAGCATGGAATCAGCGTATCCTAGAAATGATAAAGGTGAATTTGTTAGGGGCAAGACAGTGTGGTTTATTGGCATTCCAACACCTCAAGAGGCGGAAGCAATGGGTCTTTGACAAGCTATTCTTTGGTTGGGCGCTTTGGGACTACCTTATGTATCCATAGACATGGATTGTCTTCCGGTTGTAAATGGAGTTCGGGAAGGCTTGAACACCAACACAGAATTTGGTTTACTAATTTCTCGTTGTTGTAATCGTTTGAAGCAATTTAATGGCTATTAGGTTAGCTTTGTTAGGAGGTAAGCAAATCGTGTCGCTCATACTCTTACAAAAGCGTCAACATTTTATGCTTGTTCCGTTGTTTTTGATCTTATCTCAACCTGTATTGATTCTCTTATTATCAATGAAATGAAATAATGTGAGATTTCTATTGTCAAAAAAAAATATATCAATAATATTTTTATTGATCCAAGACAAGGTAATTAATGGCATTTAGTGACAAACTAATCAATGGAGAGACTCGTTTCCTACACCTACGCAATTCATATTTTCAAAAAGTTTACAATGGAAGAGAAAAATGTGCTCGAAATTAAGTACGCCTAAACTAGGACTAATTTTCTCTACTGATACGCCTTCCACTGATACCCACACAAGGGAGTGCGCAAAAATCAATGCACTTGGGCGAATCCCCAACGAAACGACAACAATGAAGACACCTATACTGATCTCTATGTTCAACTTCTGGGTTGCCTTGATGAGGCCACCAGGCACTCCACTAATAAAGGACGTCGAACTTTCTTTGAAACCACTCAAGTAATAGACAACCACATGTTTTTGATAGCCAAGGAGGTTAAAAATGAGTTTGATTATCATGTCTCATGGATGCTTACCATCATCAAAGTTTTGGGAGGAAGAATATAGAAAAATACATAAATTTTCCACTACAAACTCTAGAAATCTATAAAATCAACAAACATAAAAAGAAAGGATTAGAGGAAACTCGCCCTTGGAGTACTTACAAGCATTAGTGCGCAAAATAGCCATGGTTAGAAAACCAATTCATATGCATCAAATATCCATTTGATATAACCGGTTCCATAACCAAAGTAGCATAACCGGTTATTAATTTGCAAAACCGGTTAGCTAACCGGTTATAGTGGTTATATCCATAACCAGTTTTTACAACCGGTTATGGATGTATAACTGGTTATATCCATAACCTCTAACAAGTATTTTAAAAAAAAATCCATTTAAGTATATAAAATTTCTGATTTTTAAGTCCAAAAAAAAATTCCAGAAAATAAATTTTTAAAAAAAAAATCAAAAAATTAAAAATATATATAAAATAATATATATATATAATCACCGCCGGCCGCCAGCTTGCCGAAGCGTCGTCGCGGCCGCCGCCATTGGCTGTCGGAGGGTCACTGCGGGACCGCTGCTAGTTCAATAACCTTTTTTTTGAAGTTGCCGCCACCAGCCGCCGATGCTTCACTGTGGTTGCCACTGCCGGCTGCCACCTTCCACCACGACAACCACCCATATATTAATATCATATTCATATATATATATATATATATATATATATATATATATATATATATATATATATATATATATATTTAAAGATATTTTTAAAATTTCAACTTTTTGAAATTATTTTGGTGAGCTTGTTTAAATTCTTAGGAAAAAACCAATTGGATATCCATTGGACGTCCATTAAATAACCGGATAAAAATCATAACCATTATTGGACAAATTGAAATAACCGGTTATAAAAATAACATAAATGTCCAGATTTTTTTAACCGGATATGGATATGGTTGTGGTTTAACCGTTGAACCGATTAATTTGTGCACCCGCCAGTTACAGGAGAGTATGTTGTTGATGGAAATATGGGAATGTTTAGTCTACTTAGCTTCAAAACCCAACAACTCTTTCTTCGCAAATTCTCAACTTTTTTATTCACATTTTTTTAATTCAAAATCAACACACACCGTGAGAGTGTCAAATACTATCTATTGAAAAAAGATGATACAGATCCTCTCTCTCGAGAGAGAGAGGTTGAGAACCCTAGAGATGGGTTGTCCTACGCCGTGGCAGCCGCCGTGCCTGCACCGGCCGATCTACTCCAGCTGACTGGGCGGCTAACCGTTGAAGACCCTTGGTTTCGAGACGAGTGGCTTTTTCCGGAGACGGCAGTCGTCGCCCCTGCGAAGGTGGATCCGAATCTGTCAGTTCCGATTGCAGTCGCTGTAAGATTCGGTGCGTTCTCCCCGGCGTTTGCTCCGCGTGTGGTGGTCGCCCCTGCGAAGGTCGTGGGTTGGGTGGTTCCGTACGCTGTGGCTGGTGTTGATGCTAGCTTCGGTGCGCTCTGGTTCGGATCTGTTGTTCGGAGTCGGATCTATTGGGTGCTGTGGGTCTCTCCCCCTGCGGTGGTTGCTCCTGTCCCGCCACCGCCTGAGCCTCCTCCCTGCGTCCGTCTGGTTCGGATCCGGCGCTGGTTGCAGCTCTGGATTGAGTTCGGGTTCGGATCGTGGGTTTCTGGTTTGGGTTCGGTTGCATTGCTGTTCGGATTGCATTGATCCTGACTGTTTCTGGTTTGGGACTGTTGCGTTGGTTCGTAGATGCTGACTATTTCTGGTTTGGCATTGGTGGCTGTCGTCACGAAATTTGGACCCGCAGTCTCGCCTCCCCCCATTTCGGTGTGGGCCCTTTCCCTGTCGCTCGCGGTTCTGCTTGATTGTGCCTCGGTGTTGGCTGGGGGCGCAATACCGCGGTGGTGGTTGGTGGCTTGACTTTCTCGATCAAGCTAGGTGCTGACTCGGTGTTGGCCGGTGGCACGACTTGGCGATGATGGCTGGGGTCCCGCCGCCGGTGGTCTGGAGTGTGGTGACTCGATTGTGGTCTAAGGTTGTTTAGTTTAGAGGTCTTTGTTAGACTCTCTTTATTGTCCTTATTTCCAAGGGTTTTGGCTTAGTCCCCCCTTGTGCTTTTTGTATTGTTTTTATTTTTTAATAAATTCGGGCCTCCTGCCTGTTGCTTAAAAAAAAAAATCAACACACACCAACACATTTAGAAAGAAGAATAGAAATTGAGAATGAAGGGAGAAATAGGGAGGAAGGCTACGGTTGTGGGATTTTTAAAAGGAGGTGGGTTTTTTGTTTTGTTTTCTATGCTTACTTTGTCACTGAGTTTATTTTAAAATAATATGGTTTAATCTCAACCATTTAAAATCTCATATATTAATAAAATACTATGAACTCAATAAAAATATCTAGATTTTCTCTCTCACTAACAATATAATAATATTAAACCAAGATAAATATCTAGATATTCTATGACTCGATGACACATCACTATTTTGGCTCTAATTTAGTCCTTAAACGAGTCATTTATATAAACACACATCACAACAAGCATTATTTAAACAATCAATTAAAATAGACTAACTGTAACACCCCTAATTTTTAAAATATAATTATGTGGATTATAATTATCTTCGAGTCAAAATAATTGAGGAATTACAAATCGGAACCGGATTAATCGAGAAAGTTTTATACCGAAGGGAATTTTCAGCACCTAACTATAATTTTATGGGCCAAGGGCAAAACAGTCTTTTCACCATCATTAAACCCCTCAGCCCATATTCACCCAACTGAATTCATTTCATTTCCTCATTTTCCTATTCAGCAACAGCAACCAAAAAACTGAAAAGAAAAACTCAAAGGGAAAGAGGGTGAAGAGGGGCGAAGGTGAGAGGAGAAAGAGGTGGAGAGAACTTCCTAGATTCTGAATGCATATATGTAAGTAATCTTGATACCATTGAACTCCAATTTCAATCTTCTTTCTTCTGATATAAACATTTCAAGCTGAACCATCCTCTTCCTTTCTTTTCCATTTTCGGAATCATCAAGCTCAAAGGGGAACTTCAGCCCTTTTGAGGCCTTGCATGTGCTTTGATCACCTTGGAAATGATTCCCAGCAACTGAGTGAGCTTGCATTGTGGTTTGAAAAGCATTTGGAAAGTGGATAAGCTGCTGTTTCAACCCCACGAGTGTAGATAGTTTCCGTTTACTTGTGTTGGTGCCTTTCGGTTCTTGCTCGTGCATTTCGTATCTCGATCATTTCGTGTTTCGGTTGGAACTCCTAGAACGATCGTCAACGGGTGAGTTCTACTCACGGATTAGGGAAATAAATTAAATGATTTGAACCTTTGGCATAATCTGATATTTTATTGAAAATGTGTCTTTGAAGCTAAATTCCGAGTTTTTGGAAAAATGGGCGTTTTACGGTTTTTAAATCCATAAACGAATTGAAATGATTTTGATGACAATTCTGAAATGAATATGTATTCTGGAATGCCTGGACATTTTGAGTTTCAGGAGTGATTGACATTAGGAATCGAATTGGGCAGAAACGGAGAGCGAAAATGAGAAATACGTGAAGTTTGGTAACAGACACAGGTCGCACGGACTGTGCGCCCCTGGACACGGACCGCGCGCCTGCATCTGGTTGGCTTAATTGGAAATAAAATGGGACGCACGGGTCGTGCGCCCCTGGGCACGGACTGTGCGCCCTCTTTGGTTTGGTTGTGTGATTTTGGTAAATCACGCACGGGTCGTGCGCCCCTGGGCACGGACCGTGCGTGAGCTTCTGTTACCGGTCCCCGATTTCTCATTTCGACGCTCCTTTTGATCCCGAACCTTTTCTAATCTCTTTCTCAATCATTTAGAAAGGAATTGCCTTACTGAAAACCTTATTTTGAACTTGTTCAACTCATGATTTTGAAAAAGAGCTTTGAAAGCCTATTTGATTGAAAAACCGAAACCCTAGTATACGTGTGGGTACCCCGACTGATGGACTGACTGAATATATATATATTTATATATATCAATTGAATATGATTATAATGCCGGAGGTCTAATTTATGAATTCCTCTAAACGGATTATAGATCGATATGGATAATGTTTATCTAATTATTATGTGATTGATCCCTTGGTGATCGAAAAGATTTAAATTATCTAACTCTCGAGATTTGATATGTATTACATGAATAGAGTATTTCATTCCTACCTAGATCAGTTTGTGGTCGTCTTTATTGATGATATCTTGGTTTACTCAAAGTCAGTTGAGGAGCATGCTCAACATCTCCGCTTTGTCCTAGGAGTACTCCGAGAGAAGAAACTTTATGCTAAACCGTCTAAGTGTGACTTTTGGATGTCCGAAGTGAAGTTCTTGGGTCATGTGATTTCCCAGGAGGGGGTTGCAGTTGATCCTAGCAAGGTGGAAACAGTGTTGAATTGGGAACGACCGACATCAGTGATTGAGATCAGAAGCTTTCTGGGTTTAGTTGGTTACTATAGAAGATTCATTGAAGGTTTTTCATAATTGGTACTTCCGCTTACTCGATTGACTCGCAAGGGTCAACCATTTACTTGGGATGCCGATTGTGAAGAGTGTTTTCTTGGATTGAAAGAAACGTTAACTTCTGCTCCAATCCCAATTCTTCCGGATCCGTCATTGGGATTTCAGATTTACAGTGATGCCTTCGGGAGGGGTTTAGGATGTGTTCTTATGCAAGATCAGCATGTGGTGGCCTATGCATCTAGGCAATTGAAGACTCATAAGCGGAATTACCCAACTCATAATTTGGAATTAGCAGCCATCGTGTTTGCGCTAAAGATTTGGAGACACTATCTTTATGGTTCTCGTTTCGAAGTTTTTAGTGATCACAAGAGCTTGAAGTATCTGTTTGACCAAAAAGAGTTGAATAATAGGCAAAGGAGATGGATTGAATTTTTGAAGGACTACGACTTCGAATTGAAGTATCACCCTGGAAAGCCAATGTGGTAGCAGATGCTCTGAGCAGGAAGTCTATCTACATGGCAATGTTAATGATTCACGAGATGGCTTTGTTAGAGTCGTTCAGAGACCTGAAGCTCAAGGTAGCAAGAAAGAGGGACCGTAGTGTTGCGGCATATTCGGATAGCCAGTGTGTTAAGGGAACAAATCCGTGTAGCTCAAGAAGCTGATGTGAAGTTACAGTCTCGGAGGGGATCGCTAGATTTTACCGAGGATCGAGACGGCACGAATTGTTTTAATGGGAGAATTTGTGTTCCCGACAATGATGATGTCAAAAGGCAAGTATTGGAATAAGCTCATAGGAGTCAGTACTCTGTACATCCGGGATCCACCAAGATGTACCGAGACTTGAAGTTAATGTATTGGTGGCCTGGGATGAAGGCCGAGGTTGCAGAATTTGTTTCTCGGTGCTTAACTTGTCAGAAGGTTAAGGCGGAACACCGAAGACCGGGCGGTCAGTTACAACCTCTAGATGTGCCAGTTTGGAAATGGGAAGATATCTCGATGGACTTCGTCATGGGTTTGCCGAGGTCACAGGCCGGCAATGATTCTCTTTGGGTAGTAGTGGACCGATTGACTAAATCCGCTCACTTTATTCCCATTCGCTCGACTTATAAGGTTTCCAAGTTAGCAGATGAATATGTGAAGAACATTATCAGACTGCATGGGGTTCCAACGAGTATCGTGTCAGACCGAGATCCCAAGTTTACTTCTAGATTTTGGAAGGCATTGAACGAAGCCATGGGGACGAGAGTGCTCGTTAGCACTGCATATCATCCTCAGACCGATGGTTAGACTGAGAGGACGATACAAACCCTTGAAGACATGCTGCGGGCATGCGTACTTGATAACGGGTCGAAATGGGAAGACCATCTTCCATTGGTGGAATTCGCCTACAACAACAGTTACCACTCCAGTATTGGAGTGGTACCATTTGAATCACTTTATGGTAGGAAGTGTAGAACGCTGTTGTGTTGGTGGGAGATTGGTGAAGATAGGTTTTTGGGATCCGATATGGTTCGTGAGACTACCGAGAAGATCAAGTTAATTCGAGAAAGGATGAAGGTTGCTCAGAGTCGGCAAAAGAGCTATGCCGACAACCGAAGTAGGCCGTTGGAATTTGATGTTGGTGATCACGTATTCTTGAAGGTTTCTTCAACCATAGGCACCGAGAGAGCTTTGCGGGCGAAGAAGCTCAGTCCTCGATACGTTGGACCTTTCCAAATCGTCGAGCGGATTGGGCCAGTTGCCTATCGCCTCGCATTGTCTCCAGTCTTATCAAATCTCCATGATGTGTTCCACGTGTCTCAGTTGAGGAAGTATGTTCCCGATCTGCATCAACCGTTGAGTGTTGATACGATTGACCTTCGACCGGATTTGTCATTTCAACCTTATCCTAGTCATATCTTGGAGCGTGGTATGAAGACTCTGCGTTCAAGGACTATTCCGATTGTCAAGGTGGTATGGGATGGATTCTCAACTGAGGAGGCTACCTGGGAGTTGGAAGAGGACATGCGTACTAATGTAACACTCCTTTTTCTACCCGTTAATTTATTAGCGTAAAAATCAGAGTTTCAAATTTTAGTTACATCACAAGGAATGTCACACTTACTTCGTTAAACATCACACGCCAAATTACTCGCCTTTCGAAAACAGCCTTATAATACTTTCAAAACGTCATCGTCAATTAAAATACAACGTCACTGCGGAAAATCCAACAAGTTTAATCATAAAAGGCATTGCAACTATGCAAGGCTCACAATAGTGAAATCCAACAACAACAATGGTCATAAATAGTTTAAACAACGTTCATCCCTCCCCTAGTGTTACATAATCAGAGGAGACGACCCGACTCAGCTAGTGAAGATACCTAAGCCTTCACTCGAGATCACCTGCACGTTACCGCGTAGGGGTAACATTCAAACAGAAGGGGTGAGTTCATCTAACCATATAATAAAGCATATGATAAGCACTAAGCTAGAGTTATGACACTATATCTACCACACCACGAAACATCAAGTTAATCATCAAGGATAAAACAGTCAATTCCATCAGCAAGGATAAACAGTCAATCTCATCATCAAGTTACTCGACACAACGAGTCGTCACCATGTCATGCAGAAGTATGGAATGCAACCCACTCGCGGGCATATGCATGAGGTACCTTTTCACAAAACGTCGCTTAGCCTTTATGGCCTCATCGTCGCTTAGCCTTTATGGCCTCAAACGTCACTGGGTTTATGCATATGGGATGCATGAGACACTATGACATGCACCACGCACAAACGCACAATCACGGTCAACTATGTGACCCGTCACTTACCAATTTGCCAAATAAGAGGCACAGCACCTGTCAATTCATAATTACACACAACAACGTCACTTTATTTCATCGTCGCTTATTATCATCGTCGCTTAGCCTTTTGGGCCTCAAACGTCACTTAGCCTTTTGGGCCTTATCGTCACTTATTTTCATCGTCACTTATTCATAAACATCATCAATTCAAACAATAGCCACTAAGGGCGAAAACGTCATTTACTAGCCACCAAGGGCATCATCGTCATTTACACATCATCATCAATAATATTGGCCACTAAGGGCAAAAACGTCATTTAACTAGCCGCTAAGGGCATCATCGTCAAAAGCATCACTTTCGACATTTGGACGTTAAAACCACTGATTATACGCAAAAGGGGATTTTTAAAGACACTAAAACGATTTTTCAAAGTCACAGCAACGACCACCGGGAACAGCCACTTGGGGCGCCCAGAAACCTTCAGAAATAATAAGTTTTTATTTTTAAAAATTGAACACACAGATAGACAACTGAAAAGGCTTCACAACGCTTTTTGAAACACTTAAAACGGACACCCGAGTCAAAAGATATAGCGAAAACAGTTTTCAATAAAAATCGGGAACATCCTGAAAGTGGCGCCCTTGGCGCCCAGCGCCTGGCACCTGGCGCCCAGCGCCCAGCAACACATCACACACGCACACTGGCGCCCTTGGCGCCCAGCGCCCATGGACCAGAATTCTTGTTCAAAACACCCACACATCATGCCAAAACATCATCAAACATGACCAAACCATCCTCAAACATACCGATCATCACCAATTGCATATGCACACCATTTAACCCATCCAATCATCATCAAAACACGTTTAATCACCTTGAACATACACGTTATCACATTTATCTCAAAATCATCATCAATCACAATTTCTCAACAACAAGTTATCAAATGCCTAGGGTTCATCAATAATGGCTAAAGAGACATACAACGGCATACATAGAGCCTACCCCTACATAGTCCCCATCATAAAACCCTATTATAGAGAAGATGAGACCCACCCTTACCTGATATCGAAGTGCCTTTGAAAGGTGAACTGACAATGACCAATCACGAGTTCTTGAGCGTGGTTCAATTCCAACGGAACAATGCTTGACTCGAACGCGTATAGTTATGTAACACCAATAACAACAACGACGGTGTGAAAGTCATACACTAGAAAAACATTAAAGATACTCATTCGCGAATTTATTAGATGTGTTTCAAAAGAAGTACCTATGGAAAAGTACCTGATAGAGACGATGGTTCGAAGTCGCGAACTGGAGGACTCAAGAGTCAATACGAGATGAAATTTTGTGCAAACAATGGGGTTTTCGAGCATAATTCAGCAGACAACATTGATTTTGGGCAAGGCTGTCTTGGAAGTGGAATTGGGATTAGCCCCTTTTTTTTTCTAGTATTTTTGCTGAAAATTAGGTACAGTGGCAGTTTAAGGTAGTTATTGTAGATTTGTAGAACAAAAATACGGTGAATCACATTAATGTGAAAAGGGGAGAACAACGTTTTCTGGGTAAAGGTTGTGGCGGTGCTGTCAGCGGCCAAGACCGTGGCTGGTTGCGGTGGCAGTGATGGGTTCGCGAAATCGAGGAGAATCGGAGGTGTGAGTTTCTATGGAACTCGTGGCTTGGGTTTTTCTATCATGGTGGGAGGAATCGGCGAGAAACATAAGTGGGGAGCAGAGGCGAGTCCGTGGCCGAGAACGACGCCGGAGTGGTGGTGGTTTGCTATGGTGTTAATGGCGTTTTACAGTAAAACGACGAAGAGAAGGACATGAGATGTGGCTCACCACTGGTTGAATCGTTGGCGGAATCAAACTCAGGAGGTGATTTCGAGTTGGAGGGTCCATTTTTGAAGCAAGCCGTGGTCTGTGGATGGAGAACGAAATTGAAGAAGGAAGGCTGGGGTTTTGCGTCCTCTGCACAGCTGCTGCGCGAGGAAGGAGAAGGAAGAAGCGGACCGGGTTCTGGGCCGCGCAGAACTGGGCTTCAAGGGTTTGGGGCGGATTGGGCTGGCAAGGGGGGGGTGCGAATGAAAGCCAGGGGGTGTAGCATTAAAATACTCAAAAATCCGTTTAAAAAATATTTTTAAAGCCCATTTTCATTACAATTACCATTCTAACACCTCCAATTACGATACTACTCCTCATTTTATTTGAAGCACCTTATAATTATTTTAATAAATAATAATATATTATTATTTCTACCATCCAATTTCATTTATTTATTAAAATAATTTATTCTATTATTTTTGGGGTGTTACATACTCGATACCCATATCTCTTCGGTTAAGGTACGTCTCAGCCCATATTCACCCAACTGAATTCATTTCATTTCCTCATTTCCCTATTCAGCAATAGCAACCAAAAAACTGAAAAGAAAAACTCAAAGGGAAAGAGGGAGAAGAGGGGCGAAGGTGAGAGGAGAAAGACGTGGAGAGAACTTCCTAGATTCTGAATGCATGTAAGTAATCTTGATACCATTGAACTCCAATTTCAATCTTCTTTCTTCTGATATAAACATTTCAAGCTGAACCATCCTCTTCCTTTCTTTTCCATTTTCGGAATCATGAAGCTCAAAGGGAACTTCATCCCTTTTGAGGCCTTGCATGTGCTTTGATCACCTTGGAAATGATTCCCAGCAACTGAGTGAGCTTGCATTGTGGTTTGTAAAGCATTTGGAAAGTGGATAAGCTGCTGTTTCAACCCCACGAGTGTAGATAGTTGCCGTTTACTTGTGTTGGTGCCTTTCGGTTCTTGCTCTTCGATCATTTCGTGTTTCGGTTGGAACTCCTAGAACGATCGTCAACGGGTGAGTTCTACTCACGGATATAGGGAAATAAATTAAATTATTTGAACCTTTGGCATAAATCTGATATTTTATTGAAAATGTGTCTTTGAAGCTAAATTCGAGTTTTTGGAAAAATGGGCGTTTAACGGTTTTTAAATCCATAAACGAATTGAAATGATTTTGATGACAATTCTGAAATGAATATGTATTCTGGAATGCCTGGACATTTTCTGAGTTTCAGGAGTGATTGACATTAGGAATCGAATTGGGCAGAAACGAGAGCGAAAATGAGAAATACGTGAAGTTTGGTAACAGACACAGGTCGCACGGACCGTGCGCCCCTGGGCACGGACCGTGCGCCTGCACCGGGTTGGCTTAATTGGAAATAAAATGGGACGCACGGGTCGTGCGCCCCTGGGCACGGACAGTGCGCCCTCTTCGGTTTGGTTGTGATTTTGGTAAATCACGCACGGGTCGTGCGCCCCTGGGCACGGACAGTGCGTGAGCTTCTGTTACCGGTCCCCGATTTCTCATTTCGACGCTCCTTTTGATCCCGAGACTTTTCTAATCTCTTTCTCTATCATTTAGAAAGGAATTGCCTTACTGAAAACCTTATTTTTAACTTGTTCATCTCATGATTTTGAAAATGAGCTTTGAAAGCCTATTTGATTGAAAAACCGAAACCCTAGTATACGTGTGGGTACCCCCGACTGATGGGCTGACTGAATATATATTTATATATGTCAATTGAATATGATTATAATGTCGAGGTCTAATTTATGAATTCCTCTAAACGGATTATAGATCGATATGGATATTGTTATCCAGTTATTATGTGATTGATCCCTTGGTGATCGAAAAGATTTAATTATCTAACTCTCGAGATTTGATATGTATTGTCATATGTATCGCGCGTGGGTGACGACCCGACAAGTAGCATACTAGGAAGGGAAGTCATGAGCCCTCACCCTAGGCCTTGTATGTGTTTTGGCGTGGTCAACTCACGGGTTACCGGGATTAGCAAGCGTTGTGCAGTCGGCATTTCGATTTAATAAATAAGACATTGTTATGTCATCTTTTGTTGTAATGGTTTAATAAATTGAACCGAGTGTCGGTGAGGGGGCACGGTAAGACTCACTGAGATAATGTTATCTCACCCAATCCATATTTGTTGTTTTTCAGAGAAGCAGGGAAAAAGGAAGACTATTGTGCACGAGTAGTTGGTATACTCTCGGAGGTGCTGAAGACTTAGTCATAATTATCCTTTGTTCTTTTGTTGTTCTATTTGGTTGCATAAACTTGTATTGGTTATGAGTTTTACGAACCGCTTTGTGTTTCTGTTCGGTATTTGGACCTGGATATTGTATTCCGCTCGGTATGGAACCGATGAACTTCTATTTTATGAAGTAATGTTATTTCCGACTATGTGTTTATTTCGGAAAAAGTTTGTATGTCCAATACTTAAACAGGAACCATGTCCTCTGAACTTCCGCATCTGTGCATCTTCAGTGTCTCTACACGTTAGAAATATCGGGGTGCTACACTAACAAAGGCGATAACAATAAATCTAGATACAGTAAAACGACGGGTCTTACAGTCTGTATGCCTAAGTTTCCTATACTTTGAAGATGTAATTAGTCACATTACATGTAACACCCCGGTATATTTAACATGTAAAAATACCCAAGTGAGCCAAAGTGTAAACATCAGAGATAATAATTCCTGCTTAGACACTGAATACCACTATAAAAATTTTGCTGAAATATAACATAATCGTCTTATACACAAATAAGACCATACGGTACTCAGACCATAAACTGTCAGCAACTATGGTAGTCAGAGTCATACAAGAAAGCGGAAAGAAAGATAAACAAAACACTAATGCCATAGTGCTGTGATACATGGACAACAGAAGGAAAATAAACTTAAACATAACACTAAGTCATCCTCCATCATCCGGGGGCCACCTACTCGTGACTCTGAGGTTTCTTCTGTCCCTGTTTATCTGTAAAACAACAACATTTAAACAGTGAGATACAATCTCAGTGAGTTCTACCGAGACCCCTACTAACACTCTCGGTCCATTTAAAACATTTTTAAGCTTTGACACGACACCGACCGCAATCCACTTGCTAATCCCGGTGAATCATACAATAAGGCTTCGACCTAGTAAGACACCGGCTGCAATCCACTTGCGTCTCCCGATGAACTAGCATCTTAGGCCTTTCTATGTACCACCAGCCGCAGTCCGCCTGCATCTTCTGGTGAACATAGTACAATAACTTTTGACACAACACCGGCCGCAATCCACTTGCATCTTCCGGCGAACCCCATAACCAATAGTGTTTCCAAGGGCACAGAGCCTAGGGTAAGGGTTCATGACTTCCCCGCCTAGTATGTCAACATGGGTCGTCACCCAAACTCGATATAATATATATATACATCTACAGTACCATGAACCCACGGTCCATCAAATCAGACAATCGAGGAAACACTTTAATCCACATTTTATAAAATCCAAGTTCACACTCGCACTCTAGTTGACCACTTTTCGTCACAATTTTCAATATGAAAAACAGTTCATTTTTCCTTAAAAATAGAATATTCAGTTAGGCCTCTGAATAATCTTTCCAACGCATCTTAGAACACCTCAATCGGGTTCCGGAATCAAAAGATATCGCGAAAACAAAATCAGTGAAAAACTGTTGAAAATCTGCAAACCGTCGCGACGCGAAAGGATACCGCCGCGACGCGAAAAAAACCAGAAACATTTGCGTTGCCAAAAGTACACTTGGTCACGACGCGATGTCCTGCGGGTCGCGACGCAATGGGGGTCTGTCTGGTGCAGATTTTGCGATTTTCGCGAAATCCGCTATTCCGCTCAATTCCGATTCTCGTTCCGATCGAAAACAGATCAAACAACCAGTATAATGAATCCAATACAAACCACACAATCAATCAATCCAATCCAAAACGTAATTTAAACGGATTTTTATCCAAGCGCTATTTTTCGAATAACGGTTTTTGACTCAAAATTTCTCGGAACCAATCGACGCACAAATTATACCAAAACGGAATAAACCTAAACGTGAGTAAAACTCACCCTTGAAGCGAGAGTCGTTGCCGAGCCGAAATCACCGAGATGTCAAAACCACCGAATCGAACCCAATCAACACCGAACCGCTTCTACTTCGCTTCGAGCTTCCAATCGCGTTCAATCCGCTCCTAGCTTCGATCCTGAACATAACCCAATCACCAACACAACCTATCAATTCTTGATTTCAACAAATTTCCAACGAAAACTCCTAAATTTCGTAGGTCATAAAAAGGGGGAAAAACCGGATGAAATCTTACCGGATGAAACCCCTAAATTTCCTTTCTTCTTTTATTTAACACACACACACACATTTATTTAATTAATAAATAAGTGGTAGCGTGGTCCAATTACCATATCGATCTTAATCCCTTACTTCGAATCCAGAACCTCCTTGATCCGTATTATCCGGTTAACGATCTAATTTTATCCGGTTAACGATCTAATTTCATCCAATAAATAATTTTAGCAGGTCAAAGCCATATCTTTGAGAAGTGGCAAGGATCTAACAGAACCATATGAGCTTGAAGGTACAGAAAAGGGAGAAAAAAATAAAAATGAAAAAAATTCTCAAGATGCAGAAACACCTGGTGTTCCTACATCTCCTACTCCAAGGTTAGTATCAGAATACCCTCCTCCTCCTTTTCCTCAAAGATTGAAAAAAATACATGAGGAGAAGCAATTCAGTAAATTTTTAGATGTTTTAAAACAATTGCATATCAATGTTCCCTTGATAGAGGCACTTCAACAAATGCCAAACTATGCCAAATTCATGAAAGATGTGCTTTCTAAAAGAAGAAGATTAGGGGAATTTGAAACTGTTGTTATGTCAAAAGAATGTAGTCTGATTTTACAAAACAAAATTCCAAGGAAGCTAAAGGATCCAGGTAGCTTTACAATCCCTTTTTCAATAGGTAAGTACTATACAGGAAGAGCATTATGTGATTTAGGTGCAAGCATCAATTTGATGCCCAAAACTATCTTCACAAGGCTAGGGATTGGAAATGCAAAACCTACCACATTGACACTATCTTTGGCAGATAGATCATTTGGCAGATAGATCAATTGCATATCCAGAAGGAATTATTGAGGATATATTGGTGCAAGTTGACAAATTTGTGTTTCCTGCAGATTTTGTTATACTTGATTTCATTGCAGATGAAGAAGTGCCAGTCATACTTGGAAGACCATTCTTGGCAACAGGGAAAACACTGATAGATGTGCAAAGAGGAGAGCTAACCATGAGAGTGAATGATCAAGAAGTAAAATTTAATGTCTTGAATGCTTTGAAGTATCCTGCAGAGGAGAGTGAAGAGTGTTCATCAATCTCACTTGATCATTTGGTAGAGAAGCAGTTCCACAAGCAGTATGATCACCTTGCCAATGCACTAGCACCTGATGTTTCTGCATTGCCTGCTGAGAAATTTATTGAAGAAAGCATATTGCCCAAGGAACAAGCTACACCTAAGGTATGGGTTAGAACTTATGAATCTCTTAATTTAGAAGATCCCAACCTTAAAGAAAATGTACCTTCTATTGAACAACCTCCTAAGCTAGAATTAAAAGAACTACCTAAGCATTTAAAATATGTTTTTCTAGGTGAGAATAAAACTCTTCATGTAATCATAGCTTCTGATCTATCTTTAGAACAAGAGCTTGATTTAATTAACACCTTGAGAAAACATAGAAAAGCTATAGGTTGGCAGATGTCTGACATTAAAGGGATTAGCCCCTCAACATGCATGCATAGGATAATTTTAGAAGAAAATTCTAAAAATAGCATAGAAGGGCAAAGAAGATTAAATCCAATAATGAAAGAGGTTGTTAAGAAGGAAATAATTAAATGGCTAGATGCTGGTATTATCTACCCTATTTCAGATAGTGCATGGGTTAGTCTTGTGCAATGTGTTCCTAAAAAGGGTGGAGTCACAGTTGTAGCCAATAAAAATAATGAATTAATCCCAACCAGAACTGTAACAGGGTGGAGAATCTGTATGGATTACAGAAAACTCAATAAGGCCACTAAGAAAGATCATTTCCCTTTACCCTTTATAGATCAAATGTTAGATAGGTTAGCAGGAAAGGAATTCTATTGTTTCTTAGATGGTTATTCAGGATACAATCAAATAGCAATTGAACCTAAGGATCAACAGAAAACCACCTTTACTTGTCGTTATGGCACTTTTGCCTTTAGAAGGATGCCTTTTGGACTTTGTAATGCTCCTGCTACCTTTCAAAGATGCATGATGTCAATCTTTTCTGACTTCATTGAGCAATCAATGGAAGTCTTCATGGATGACTTTTCTGTTTTTGGAGAAACATTCTCATTGTGTCTTTCAAACTTAGAAGAAATTCTTCAAAGGTGTGAAGACACTAACTTAGTGCTTAATTGGGAAAAATGTCATTTCATGGTAAAAGAAGGCATTGTGCTTGGTCATAAAATATCTAAAAAAGGTCTTGAAGTGGATATGGCAAAGATAGAGGTAATTGAGAAACTACCACCTCCATCAACAATCAAAGGGATTAGAAGTTTTTTAGGTCATGCAGGATTCTATAGGAGATTTATCAAAGACTTTTCAAAAATTTCAAAACCATTGTGTATGCTTTTGCAACATGATGTGCCTTTTAATTTTGATGAATCTTGTGTAGAAGCTTTTCAAAAACTAAAAAAGGCCTTAGTTACAGCACCAGTTGTAGTCACTCCAGATTGGAGTAAGCCTTTTGAACTCATGTGTGATGCTAGTGACTTTGCAGTAGGAGCAGTCCTAGGGCAAAGATATAACAAAGTGTTTCATTCTATCTACTATGCTAGCAAAACACTAATTGAGGCTCAAATGAACTACACTGTGACAGAGAAGGAACTATTAGCAGTGGTTTTTGCTTTTGAAAAATTTAGATCATACTTGGTAGGCACCAAAGTAATTGTGTACACTGACCATTCTGCCATCAAGTATCTAATTTCTAAAAAAGATGCAAAACCTAGGCTAATAAGATGGGTTCTACTACTTCAAGAATTTGATCTTGAAATAAAAGATAAGAAAGGAGTAGAGAACCAAGTGGCTGATCACCTCTCTAGACTTGAAAGTAATAATGCAGGTACAATTGAAGAAATCAAGGAAAGTTTCCCTGATGAGAAATTACTAGCAATTACCTTGAATACAGCCAGTGTTTCTGCACTCAGTGTGGCCACACCTCATGTTTCAACACCATGGTATGCAGACATAGTAAACTTCCTTGTAAGCAAAATTGTACCATGTGACATGAACTATCAACAGAAAAGAAGGTTCTTCCACATAGTAAAACAATACTATTGGGATGACCCTTACCTATTCAAGATATGTCCTGATCAAATCATGAGAAAATGCATTCCTGAAGAAGAACAGCAAGCAGTGCTCCTGCATTGTCATGCTGCACCATATGGAGGTCACTTTGGAAGCCAAAGAACAGCAGCTAAGGTACTTCAATCAGGTTATTTCTGGCATACTCTATTTAAAGATGCTTATTATATGGTCAAAACCTGTGATAAATGTCAAAGAAGTGGTAATATATCTAATAGACATGAAATGCCTAGGACTAATATTCTAGAAATAGAACTTTTTGATGTTTGGGGCATGGATTTCATGGGTCCTTTTCCACCTTCTTTTGGCAATGAATACATCTTAGTGGCTGTAGACTATGTGTCTAAATGGATTGAGGCTGTAGCACTGCCAAATAATGATGCTAAATCTATTAGCAAATTTCTCCAAAGAAATATTTTTTCAAGATTTGGTACTCCAAGAGCAATCATCAATGATGAAGGCTCACATTTTTGCAACAAACTTATTGAAAATCTTCTTGCAAAATATGGAGTTAAACATAAGATTGCTACTGCCTATCACCCACAAACAAGTGGACAAGCTGAACTTTCAAATAGGGAAATAAAAAGAATGCTTGAGAAAATGGTTGGACCAAATAGAAAAGATTGGTCCTTACACTTAGATGAAGCATTATGGGCATATAGGACTGCATTTAAAACTCCATTAGGAATGTCCCCCTATTAGTTTATGGCAAGCCATGTCATCTCCCTGTTGAATTAAAGAACAAGTCATATTGGGCTATCAAAAGTTGAATTTTGATCTCAAAAAGCAGGAGAGAAAAGGTTTCTTGAGCTAAATGAATTAGAAGAATTCAGGCATTTCTCCTATGAGAATGCAGAAATTTATAAAGCTAAAACCAAAGTATGGCATGACAAGAAAATCCAAGGGAGAGAACTTAAAGAAGGAGGAATGGTTCTGTTGTATAATTCTAGGTTGAAACTCTTCCCTGGAAAACTGAGATCAAGATGGTCAGGACCATTCAAATTAGTTAAAATCTACCCCCATGGTGCAGTTGATCTATATGATGCAACCACTGATACCACTTTCAAAGTAAATGGACAAAGAGTGAAAATGTACTATGGAGAGCATGTAGAGAGAGACAAGATCACCACTCACTTTGCAAAACCTTAGACCAAGGTACAAGTCAGGCTGTAAGACTCTTAAAACAAGCGCTTGAGGGAGGCAACCCATCACAATATATAGTTAATATTAATATTTTGTGCAATTTCATGTTTTGTTATTTTCCAGGAAAAACAGGACAACAGAGTAGCCAGTGTTTCTACACTTGGTGTTCCCACACTTGATGCAGCCACACTGCCTACTCTGGTGTTAGAATAATTTAGAAGAAAACTGTCACTTGATAAATCATCAACTTAGTGGAATCATCTCTGATCAAGGGTTAGAAAGTGGCGTGTTAAGTCTAAACTTCCACGTGTTGGCTTGCATGTTAGGCCACACAACTTAACGGCTATAAACCTCAACTACCAAATCCCACTAACCCTTTCACATACCCTAAGTTTCAATTTTCTTCGTCCCTCTCACAAAACCGATTAAAAAATCCTCTCCACTCACGAACAGTTTTTCAATCTCAAACACCCCCTCACCACCATCACAAACCAACATTCCATCCCCCACCGCCCACCATTCCCCTAGTCAAACTTCAACACCAAAAACACCCACAACTCCACCAGAAAATGCTCCCCAATCTGAAAATCCAAAGCAAGATGCACAAGAAGATACAACCATCCCATCCCAGAAATCACCCACCCTACCAACAGAACCTATTGAGCCAACTAACATTGTTTCTGAGAAAGTTCAAATGCAGGTACTCATTAAAGAGCCTGACAAAGAGAAAGACAAAGCAGGTTCAGAGTTGAAGATGCAGGTAAATACTATCAAAGAGTCTGTTAGTGTTCCCACACCAACTGCTGAAGCTTCAAAATCAACAGTCATGGCAACTAGTCCTGCAGCAACAATCTCTGCAGTTCTGAAAGCCTTAGCAGAGAAGAAACAGATGCTGGGATACACAAGGAGAACAATGAAGCCTGCTCCAACAAAGAAGATGTGGACAATGAGCTCACTTTATGGTGCACAGGGTACAGGGGTACAAGCTGGTGAGAAGGAGGTATCTGAGGAAGCTACACCCAAAGAAGGAGAGAAAGAAGCTGAGAAGGTAGCAGAGCAACAACCAGAGGGAAATGAGCAGCAATCTAAGCAAACTCCAGTGCAGAGTAGTGTACCTGCACCTGAAGTCCAAACACTGGCTACACCAGATGTTCCTGCAGAAGCTACACCTGAAGAGGCAGAAATGCCTGAGGCTACTGTAGATGATCCTGGTGTGCCTACCTCTGATGTGGCCACTGCTAAGAAGCCAAAGAAGACAAAAGTCAAGCATAGCCCTGCTGTGAGAGTCAGCCCCAGATTCCAGAAGAAAGAGTAAAAAGATACATTTTAATGTTGTTTCCAGTATTTATAATAGACTTTAGTAGTATACTCTATGTGCTAAATACTATATGTTAACTTGCTGCTATGTGTTAAATTACTTTTGGTAATATCTCCCAAACTTTTGGATCCCTTGTTTACTCAACTTAGAGCAGTGGGGACACTGCTCATATTTAAGTTGGGGAGGAGAGTGGAGAATAGTATGTGTTTTGTGTATGCACTATATTTGCAGCATGTTTTGAACCTAGTACTAATATATATGTATGAGTATAGAAATATGTTTGAGTAAGTATTTATAGCATGTGAGTATGTAGTGTTAGTATGTTTTAAGTTTTAGATGTACTTAACAAAGCATGATAATTTGTATTAACATGGTGAATTAAGTGCATCAATTTGTTTTTAGACTTAAAATGATTATGAAACATGATCAATTCATATTTTTCTCAAAAATTGAAGAAGTGTATCAATGAGTCAAATTTTAAATGATAGAAAAGCCTTGTTTTCTAAAAATGATCAGTTTTATAAATACTTTGACACAACAAAATTGAGTTTTGAAAAGTCCATGCTAGATCAAGAGCTATCTAAAGCCAAGGAAATTTTGGAAATTTGAGGTCAAAATTAGATTTTTATTAAAAATTTAGAAGAGCATAAAGACTTAAGTTTGGGGGAAAATCCATGAATACAAAGGCCAAAGTGTGACAGCTTGAAGAGTGCAAGCCACAAGTGTCAAAACCACTCAAAAATACCAAAAATATCCCAAAAATGAGCTACACTTGCCTGAGTCATATAAACTGAACCTGTCCCTTAAGTGCAATTTGGTTTGAAAAATATGAACAAAGTTCAAAGAGAAAAAGAAAAACAAACCAAGAAAAAGAATAAAATGCATGTGGAGGTCAGTGAGGAGGGCAGTGTACGCTACCAAAAATACTCAAAGAGTTCCAAGTGTGGCAACACTAAGTGTGACAACACCATCTACATAAAAAGGCACCTACACTCAAAATAAGGTGAATCTACAATCCAAAATTGATGTTTTTGCACTCACTGCATTACATCATCAAAAATCAAACACCAAGAATAGAAATAAGGTATTGGCTCAACAAGTTGGAACACCAAAAGCCCTTTGTTGTGCTTAAGAGTCCCCTAATTACTTGAAGAAATTGTTAGTCTCGGCCATATTTTGAAAAATCTCTAAGAGTGACCAAAAGAGTTCCATTTTTTTTTTCAAAAAGCTAAGGAAAAATTCTTTGTTCAGTTATGGAACCAATTAGAAACTCAACGGACCACACACTCACACAAATGAGTTTTTATAACTCTGAATGTTTTAAAGCAAGGGCATGGAAGAAAAAGCACCAAAAGAAAGGCTTATTACAATACACTTCAAACACTTCTTGAAAAACATGAGTTGAGATGTCTTCATAAATTATTATGTTTTGTTTCTTGTCGTTGCTTGAGGACAAGCAACAATTTAAGTTTGGGGGTGTGATAACTCTATTTTATATAGAGTTATTCATACAATCAAGCTTGAGTTATTGCTTATTTTCAAGAACATTTATATATATTTATAGCTTATTTATCAAGGAACAGCATTCTAAATATTCAAATGGATAAAGGGCAATGATCTAGGCAAAATGCACACATCTTGTTAGGTTTGATGTTTTTGTTCAGTGCAGCTACTGCAGGAGTGGGAACACTGCCAACATCAGGAGTGGAAACACTAGGAGTGGAAACACTGCCAACACCTGCTAAAATTCTGCAGTTTATACCAAAACATCCAAAGACCATTTCAATGCTTCCACACTTGATTAGTGACGTCATGCCTAGTCACCTGGAGCTGAGCCACTTGCTGAAGTCGGCGATACACATAAAAATCTAGTTGCAAGACTCAAACTTATCTAAAAGACATGTGGCACTTCTCCAATGGACCTCATCTTTTGTTATGCATGCAAGCGACCAAACCTGTGCAGCTTGCTTGATTGGTTGTCAACAAATTAACCATGTTCGGTCTCCTCAGCTGATCTTTCACGCCAAAGGAAACCCCTTGCAAGAGGAAAGCTTTCAAGCCTATAAATAGATATCATATCTTCACAAGAAAATCATCTATCTATCATCTATCATATATCATCTTTGACATCTTTTCTTTTATCTTTTAGCTTAGTTTAGGTTTAGTTTATTTTCATTTCCAGTTTCTAAGGAGAGGAAGGTGAGGAAGTGCTAGACAACCATTCCCTTCACTTCTACTTTGAAGAAATTCGTGTAAGAAACCTTTATTGTACTTCAACTTGGGAACTTAATGCAAAAGATCTTCTATTCAAGTAATCTCTACTCTTTTAAGTTCTTTTGCTTTATTATTTCATTTACTTATGTTCTTAGCATATTCTTTCCTTTATAACATGAGTAATATGAGCTAAATTCCCTTAAGTTGAGATGTTCTAACCTTGTAATGAACGTCTAAATATATTATGGTTTATGTAGTGTAAACACTTTAAACTCTTGCATAATACTTCTTTCAACTTATTCTGGAATTGATCACTTTAGAATAAGTAAAACTTGTAGCAGCAGACATGGGCTACAATTATGAACTCAAGAGTTAATAGGGACAAGTATTTAATAAAGGAAACTTTGTTAAATACATGCTAAAACCTAGACATAGGATAGCATAGTTCTTAGGATAATAAAATTACAAGAGTGAACCTATTTAGCAACTTGGATCATTGTTAGGAGGCAAGGGAGGAATTGACAAACCTTTCTTTACTGTAAAAAACAAAGATCATAAGAGCTTGTAATGAAACTCTGAAGAGAAGTGCTGAAAGGCACAAACTGATGCACCTACATCCAGTGTTCCCACACTACATACTCCATTAAAACACTTAGAAGTAAAGTACTTGGTGAAAACATCTCAACTACTTTTTCCAACTGATTTCTCACACATTTTATTGCTTATTATTATTTTACTTACTTTGAAAACTCCAAACCAAAAATACTGAATAGTGTAGACACACTAAGTGTACACTTTGAACTACAAAAATTTACAATACATAATCCCTGTGGGTTCGACCTTTCTTATCACTTTATTACTTGTGTGACTATGTATACTTGCATATAATAAACCACACCAACGACCCGTGCTCATAGGCACATGATCCGTGCGTCTCTATCAGTTTTCCAGAAAACAGACTTTTCATGAGTTTTTCTATTCCGTTCCGATTCCAAAATCCCTTCCGATCGAGACCCAAACTCAAACACACATTAAAATAATATATTATAGCATTCCCAAACAATCAATCAAACAATATATGATTTAAGTCACAATCCTTTTGAGAAAACGGTTTTCGAATAGTTTCCTTTCGTTACCGGAAATGCGTGACAAGAGTTTTCGAAGAGTAAAGACTCAGACACAAACACATTCCCTAAGAAAGTTATAGAACTCACCTTATCGTGATGACGACCACAGCTCAACTCGGAAGCAAGGTTCCCGAAAGACCGAAATCCCACAAACGATCCCCGATAGGCTTCCAACTTCGAACTCGAACTCACCCTTATCGAAACAGCCACTGAAACCTCTTCTAATCTACTTAAATACAGAAGGTAGGTTCTGGTTTTACTTCAAGCTAGCCTTGTCTTTGACATGCAAGCTTCCAATCTTCTCAAAAACCCCTTTTTCTCACTTGGAGCTTTGATGTTTCAAAAATGGTGAAATGGGAAAGGAGGTGAATGAGTAGTCATAAGTGGTACCAATGTGAAGAGAACAAAAAATGGAGGAGAATGGTGTGAATATGACTTACATGCAAGCTGAATCCGGAAACTTCTCTCCTCTCCTTCTTCCTCTCCCTTGCTCGACTTTCTCTCCTCTCTCTCCTCTTTGCTGTTTGTTTTTCAGAATGAGGGAAGTGAAGTGTGGGAGAGTGGTTTGGTCAGCTGGGGGTAGCTACTTAAGGATGAGTAAAGACTCTTCTACCCTCCCTCATTAGCATTTCATTTAATCTCACCACTAATCCAACACTTACACTCAAGTCTCCACACTTAGCATAACCACTAATTATGTTTAAACAAAACGTTATTTATCTATTTGATCCATGATACCATTTCATAACTAAAATAATTATGCTCACTAATCAACTTAACCTCGTGCTAATGTAATTAAATCTAATTAGCTAATTAGGGGATGTTACAATCACCCCAACTTTTAAAATTTTGTCCTCAAAATTGACAAAACATACCTTACTCGAACAAATAAGCATATTTCTCCCGCATGCTCTCTTCTACTTCCCATGTCGCTTCGTCAGGTGACGCACCGTCCCAAAGCACCTTGACAATAGGAATTGACCTCGTCCGTAGCGTTTTCTCGCCACGTTCGACAATCCTGATTGGAGTAGGCTGATAAGATAAATCCGGTCTGATGTCAATCGCTTCATAACTTAATGGTTGATTTGGATCATGAATATATTTCCTTAGCTGAGATACATGAAACACATCATGTAATCTGGACAATTCTGGAGGCAATGCAATGCGATACGCTACCGGCCCAACTCGCTCGACAATCTGGAAGGGTCCGACATACCGAGGACTGAGCTTCTTCGCTCGCAAAGCAATACCGGTTCCGATGGTTGGAGAAAGTCTCAAAAAGACATGGTCTCCTTCTTCGAATTCTAACGGCCTTCTTCTCTTATCCGCGTAACTCTTTTGTCGACTCTGCGCGGCTTTCATCCTTTCTCTTATCTGACGGATCTTCTCCGTAGTCTCACGGACCAAATCCGGTCCCAACAATCTCTGCTCACCTACATCCCACCAACACAATGGTGTTCTGCACTTCCTTCCATACAATGCTTCATATGGAGCCATTCCGATACTAGAATGGTAACTGTTGTTGTATGAAAACTCCACCAATGGAAGATGATCCTCCCATCTGCCTCCACTATCGAGTACACAAGCTCTCAACATATCCTCCAATGTCTGGATTGTCCTCTCAGTCTTCCCGTCTGTCTGTGGATGGTAAGCGGTGCTAACACATACCGTTGTTCCCAACGCCATGTTCAATGCTCTCCAAAATCGAGACGTGAACTTGGGATCTCGATCACAGATGATACTTGTAGGGATTCCATGCAACTTCACAATATTCTTGAGATATTCATCTGCTAACCTAGCAACCTTGTGAGTCGAACGCACTGGAATAAAATGAGCGGACTTGGTCAGGCGATCCACCACTACCCAAATAGAATCATTTCCGGCTTGGGACCGTGGCAATCCCATGACAAAATCCATAGATATGCTTTCCCATTTCCATTCAGGTACATTCAACGGTTGTAACTGGCCACCTGGCTTCTGGTGCTCTATCTTAACCTTTTGACAAGTTAAGCATCGAGACACAAACTCTGCAATATCCACTTTCATACCCGGCCACCAGTACAATTGCTTCAAATCTCGATACATTTTGGTAGACCCAGGATGTATTGAGAACTGACTCTTATGAGCCTCCTCTAAAACCTGCCTCTTCACATCCTCATCATTCGGCACACAGATTCTGCCATCAAAACAAATTACACCATCACCGTCTTCGGTGTAACTCGGCAATCTCTTCTCCGCTTGCAGCTCTACATCACCTTCTTGGGCTGAGCGAATTAGATCTCTCAAGGGACTTGAAATCCGAATGTGACTCAACACCAACCTGTTCCTTCTTGACTTCACTCTCAAATTGAGGTCTCTGAACGATTCCAACAAGGACATCTCGTGCATCATCAGCTCTGCAGTATGGATAGACTTTCTGCTTAAAGCATCGGCAACAACATTAGCCTTACCTGGATGGTATTTCAATTCAAAATCATAATCTTTCAGAAATTCTACCAATCTCCTATGTCTGTTGTTCAGCTCCTTTTGGTCAAACAAATACTTAAGGCTCTTGTGGTCACTAAAGACTTCGAAACGAGACCCATACAGGTAATGTCTCCAAATCTTTAGGGCAAACACAATCGCCGCCAACTCTAAATCATGAGTTGGGTAATTCTCTTCATGCGGCTTCAACTGCCTGGAGGCATAGGCAACTACTTGTTGATTCTGCATCAGGACACATCCCAAACCCTTACCAGAGGCGTCGCAATAGATTTGGAATCCTACGGACGGATCTGGAAGAATCAGGATGGGTGCAGAAGTCAAACGACCCTTCAATTCCGTGAAACAATTTTCACAGTCTGAGTCCCAAACAAACGGCTGACCCTTGCGAGTTAACCGAGTGAGTGGAAGAACCAGCTGGGAAAATCCTTGAATGAACCTTCGATAATACCCCGCTAATCCCAAGAAACTTCTTACCTCAGTAACCGTAGACGGCCGTTCCCAGTCTACTACAGCTTCGATCTTACTGGGATCCACTGCAACACCAGCCCTAGATATCACATGGCCCAGAAATTTAACTTCGGGCATCCAAAAGTCACATTTGGACGGCTTAGCATACAACTTCTTCTCCCTGAGTACGTTCAGAACAATTCGGAGATGTTGCACATGATCCTCAATAGTTTTAGAGAACACCAAGATATCATCAATAAACACTACCACAAACTGATCCAGATAGGGATTAAAAATCCGATTCATATAATCCATGAATACGGCTGGAGCATTGGTCAAACCGAAGGGCATCACTACGAATTCATAGTGTCCATATCTTGTACAGAAAGCGGTCTTCGGGACGTCCAAAGCTCGAACCCTGATTTGGTGATAGCCGGACCTCAAATCAATCTTTGAAAATACAGAAGCTCCCCTCAACTGATCTAGCAAATCATCAATTCTCGGTAGAGGGTACTTGTTCTTGACAGTCACCTTATTCAACTGACGATAATCAATACACAATCTCATACTCCCGTCCTTCTTCTTGACAAGCAACACTGGAGCGCCCCATGGTGAGGCACTCGGCCGGATGAACCGTTTGGAAATTAGCTCTTCCAGTTGAACTTTCAATTCCCTCAACTCTAACGGCGACATTCTATACGGGGCTATAGAAATAGGTCCAGTGCCTGGAACCAACTCTATAGAAAATTCCACCTCACGATCCGGAGGAAATGAAGGAACTTCATCGGGAAACACATCAAGAAATTCATTAACAACTTGCACAGAAGATAAATCCTGACCTGTCTCAGTGGATGCAGACAGCATCATGACATAAGCTTCTGCGCCTTGGAACAGATAGTTACTGGCCGAAGTGAAAGAAATAACAGCTTCAGAATTGGGCGGTTGTAGCTCCAATGACTCGGAGGCGAAACCGATAGTTCGATGGAAGCAATCTATAGTCACATGGTTGGCCGTCATCCAACTCATGCCTAGGACGACGTCCATACCCTTCATTGGTAAACAAATGAAGTCTACTACAAAATTCCTGTCTCCAATGGATAGAAGACAATTTTCACATATCGCTTGGGTCTGAACACTACCCTCAGCAGCAGTCTTAATGGAGATTGGTTGAGGCAAAGGAGTTAAAGCCAATCCCAACCGTTCAACACAAACTTGAGATATAAAACAATGGGTCGCACCTGAATCATATAAAATACTAATGGAGTTATTAAAAAGAGATCCCATACCCCTTAGTAGATTATCTGACGGTGTGACCTTCTGTGCGTCCAAGGTGTAAACTCTTCCATGAGTTGTAGTAGCAGGGTTACTTCCTTGACTCTTCTCCTTCTCTGGGCAGTCTCGTGCATAATGACCGTCTTTCTTGCAGAAATAACACTGGTTGGATCCCATCTGGCATTTACCCTGATGATACTTTCCACAGTTAGAACATGTACTGAACCTTGAGGAGTTCGACGACTGAACCTGCTTCCCTTTGTTGGAGTTGTGCCTGGGACCCGTCTGATGGTTGGATGATCCAACACTCTTCTTATTCTGATGAAATACTTTCCTGCTTGCATATAACCTTTTCAAGTCACTCTCAGCTATGTGTGCTTGTTGAACCATGGCAGCATAGTTAGTATAGGCAAAAGAACTCAAACTCTGAGCAATGTCTTCCCTTAACCCATACTTGAACCTTTCGGTTTTCCACTTGTCATTGGGAGCATACCCGGCCAGACCGAAGAACTGATATAACTCTTCAAACTTAGCCGCGTACTGACCCACAGTTGAACTTCCTAGAGTGAGAGTCAGGAATTCGTTCTCCTTGTCGAACCTCATGGCTGTTGGAAAGAACTGCTCCAAAAATACCTGCTTGAAATGTTCCCAAGTCTGGGGAGTATCCATAGTTACCATCATGGCTTTGGTATTAGTCCACCAGTTGTTAGCTTCACCTTTCAACATATGTGTTGCCAATCTCAGCTTGTCCTCATCAGTGACTTGCATAGCTACGAAAATCTTCTCTATATCATCTAGCGAATGCTGGGCTTCCATGACATCCGGTCCTCCATTGAACTCGGACGGTTTCATTTTCAGAAATTCAGAGAAAACCCTCCTTGGGTCAACTTGAGGCTCAGGGACTTGCTGAGGCTGGGCTTGAGCATTCTGCTGCATCTGCAACATGTCTTCCATCATCTTCTGCTGTCTCTCGATCACGTTCTGCATCCATGCAGAATGCGGGTCAATCTTGTATTTATTTTACATTATAAATCCATGTACCCGCAATGGGCTGTTAGTCATTTCAGTCAAGTACCATGTACCATATCAGTCAAGTACCGTGTATAATATCAGTCAAGTACCGTGTATTATTATTATTCTTGAGATATGCTCTCTCGCGTTCTCTAAGTGCGGTCTTCCATTTTATTCATAATACACAATTTTTCTATCGAACATGTTCAATCTCATACCATTGTTACCTTTACATTGTTGGGGAACCTTGGGGAAAGGATTAGAAGAGGATTGGAATCATTCGGAATGGATAAAAAGTACTTTGAATTTGAAGGTCAGAAAGTCTCACACGACCCGTGCGTGTAGGCGCACGACCCGTGCGTTGTTGAACAATTTGCAGAAGATTTCCAGAAAGATACGCACGACCCGTGCGGCTAAGCGCACGATCCGGGCGTTATCCAATAAAATTTGTAGAAGTTCCAGAAACATACGCACGACCCGTGCGACTGGGTGCACGATCCGTGCGTGTTTAAAAATCCAGTTCTCGTAGTATCAGATGGGGGCGCACGACCCGTGCTCATAGGCACACGATCCGTGCGTCTCTATCAATTTTCCAGAAAATAGACTTTTCATGAGTTTTTCTATTCCGTTCCGATTCCAAAATCCCTTCCGATCGAGACCCAAACTCAAACACACATTAAAATAATATATTATAGCATTCCCAAACAATCAATCAAACAATATATGATTTAAGTCACAATCCTTTTGAGAAAACGGTTTTCGAATAGTTTCCTTTCGTTACCGGAAATGCGTGACAAGAGTTTTCGAAGAGTAAAGACTCAGACACAAACACATTCCCTAAGCGAGTTATAGAACTCACCTTATCGTGATGACGACCACAGCTCAACTCGGAAGCAAGGTTCCCGAAAGACCGAAATCCCACAAACGATCCCCGATAGGCTTCCAACTTCGAACTCGAACTCACCCTTATCGAAACAGCCACTGAAACCTCTTCTAATCTACTTAAATACAAAAGGTAGGTTCTGGTTTTACTTCAAGCTAGCCTTGTCTTTGACATGCAAGCTTCCAATCTTCTCAAAAACCCCTTTTTCTCACTTGGAGCTTTGATGTTTCAAAAATGGTGAAATGGGAAAGGAGGTGAATGAGTAGTCAAAAGTGGTACCAATGTGAAGAGAACGAAAAATGGAGGAAAATGGTGTGAATATGACTTACATGCAAGCTGAATCCAGAAACTTCTCTCATCTCCTTCTTCCTCTCCCTTGCTCGACTTTCTCTCCTCTCTCTCCTCTTTGCTGTTTGTTTTTCAGAATGAGGGAAGTGAAGTGTGGGAGAGTGGTTTGGTCAGCTGGGGGTAGCTACTTAAGGATGAGTAAAGACTCTTCTACCCTCCCTCATTAGCATTTCATTTAATCTCACCACTAATCCAACACTTACACTCAAGTCTCCACACTTAGCATAACCACTAATTATGTTTAAACAAAACGTTATTTATCTATTTGATCCATGATACCATTTCATAACTAAAATAATTATGCTCACTAATCAACTTAACCTCGTGCTAATTTAATTAAATCTAATTAGCTAATTAGGGGATGTTACAATCACCCCAACTAGAACTGGATGCTTTCATCAACCTCATCAACCTCATCATCTGAGTCGTCGCTATCATCAAGCCGACTAGAACTGGATGCTTTCAGAGCCAAGCTTTTCTTTTTCTTATCTGTACTTTCGTGCTCAGCTAGACGGGTGAGTTGTAGTTCATGCTCTTGAAGTTTACCGAATAGAGTAGCCAGAGTCATAGTAGCTAAATTTCTTGATTCAGCTATAGCAGTAACCTTGGGTTGCCATTCTCTATTCAGACATCTCAGAACTTTGTTGATTAGATCCTCTGCAGGAAATGACTTTCCCAACAAGCTTAACTGATTCACTATGTGGGTGAACCTTTTCTGCATTTCTGGTATTGTTTCACCTGTATTCATTCTAAACAGTTCGTACTCTCTGGTAAGAGTATTTGTTCTTGCCCTTTTTACTTCACTTGTACCCTCATGAGTAACTTGGAGATTATCCCACATTTCTTGGGCAGATTTACAGTTTGAAACTCGAAAAAATTCATCAGCACTCAAAGCAGAAGTAATAATATTTTTAGCACGTAAATTATGTTACACTTTTCTTTTCTCATCATCAGACCATTCATTTCTACTTTTAATTGTAAGAATACCGTCTACTATGTGTGTGGGGACGAAAGGTCCTTTTTCCACAGCATCCCAAACATCTAAGTCTACCCCTTCAATAAAGATTTTCATTCTTTCTTTCCAATATGCGTAATCTTTCCCGTTGAATCCCGGAGGACGGGTAAGAGAAGCACCCTCTTGCGTAGACCAACCTGAAGCCATTACTCTTGAAGCTGCTAGGCCCTTTATACAAGAGTCTAGCTCTGATACCACTTGTTACCAAGTGGCTTCAGTCTCAAGAAGGGGGGTGAATTGAGATTAAAAACTTTTCAGATCTTTCGAAAACGTTTTTCCCCTTTTCAATGACTTAGATCAATTTTCGCGCAGGTTAAGTGGAAGCGAAGGAATTGGAATATAAAGCAGTAAAGCGGTATAACAGTAAAGCAGGGAAGCAGTAAAGCACGCAGAGATTTATCCTGGTTCGGTCACCTCCTAGTGACCTACGTCCAGTCCTCACACCCTTGTGAGATTTTCCACTAACCAAAACAACAAGGCTTACAGGTGCCTTGGAAAACCTTTACAGACTCAGGCACTCTCCTCCTAGGATACCCCACCTATGGAGAGCCCTCAAATATATTACAACAATAACAAGAGATACCCCACCCCTGTTACAACCAGCTGCCCCAGAAAGATACCCCACTTCCTAGTACAAACAGCTACCCTAGAGAGATACCCCACTCCCTAGTACAAATCACAACAATTAAACAATAACAAATGTAAAGACAGAAATACCTCTAACGAAGGCAGATATTACAACTTGAAGAATGCAACCCCAACTAACTCTTAGCGAAATATCAGCTCAGACGGACCAACGGTGCGTGCCGAGCAAAAGTAAAAGAGTGAAGAGTTTTTCTCAAAATGTTCTCTGATTCGTGAAATGGGTTGTGTAAGAAATGAACGCAATGAGGTGCCTATTTATAGGCTATCAGAAAATCAAGTTTACGTTGAAAATAATGTAGGAATCGATTCTTTGTTGAAAACATTTGATCTAGGAATCGATTCATTTAAGTGAGGAATCGATTTTGATTTTGTTTGGAAAATAGGGACAATCGATTCTTGAGATCCACGGAGGGCTAGGAATCGATTCTTTACTAAGTTAAAACTTGTATGAATCGATTCTCAGCTTGCCTGAGACATGTAGGAATCGATTCTCAGCTTAGTTTAAAAGTGTGTGAATTGATTCTTTGTTTGAAAATGTTTGGCCTGACAATCGATTTATGCAATGAAACTACATGACCTGACAATCGATTCTTCCTTTTCTGATTGACCTGAAAATCGATTTTGATGTATGTTTATGCATGAGGAAATCGATTTTTATGTTTTTAAAGATGATAAGAATGTTTACGTAAGTATGCATGCATCTTTGAAAAACTTG